>JAUTBT010030138.1:0-19014 GCA_032361225.1 Lepetodrilus schrolli | reverse complement strand
GGGTTTCCTCCTGCCCTAAACTGACAAGTCGTGATATAAGTGAAAGAATCTTGAAAGCGACTTTAAACCCTAATTTTTAAAAAAACACACAAAAAAAACGATCATAATATTATAAATGTAGTATATTATCATGTTTTATCACCCAATACTGTCATTTCGCAGTAGATATCGCTTTCAAATAGCAAGTGATATCTACAGCAGTAGATATCGCTTGACCCAATTCTTGGCTTATTTGATAGCCATTAAAGCCATTACTGTTGCAATTTGTCCCGGGTTCGGCCCTTTCTGGGGCGAGATTGATTGGACTATTTGTTCGCAAATATGTGATTATTGTCAACACAAATTTAAGAATTACATTCACTATGATACCAGAGTGTGTTGTTATTGTTTAGCCGTCAGGAAAATGCATCAAGCTATATGCCAAAGCTGAAGAAGCCCTTCACGAGTTTCTTGAAGAGCATGCAGCGACGTATGACGGTGAACACCTTCGGGATTTTGTTGATCTTGTCATCAAGAACGGTTCCGGAAACCACTATGATTGCTACAAAGGTACGACGGTAGAGTACGTAGGCCTATTCGAGGCATCCGGGGATCAATTAGTATTAATGTAAGGAGTTGGTCGGGGAACAGAGTGGTGCTAGTCGCTCTAGGTTTAATGCTAAAAATGATTTGTGAAAGGACGTTGCCCAGAAAGAAATACAGTAGGTCAACCTCTGGATCCGTCCATGTTCATCTATAGAAGATAGCAAAATCACACCGATATCGTTCCCTGGCCTCAAATGTGTACTTATTCCTGACAACCTAACATTATATAAGTCATTACGACGCGCTGTTTCTACCATGGCAATGCAATTATCACGCTTTGTATGTCAGTATCAGAAAGTGCTCGCTGGTTCACTGCAACATTTAGCGTTACTGATGTTGCGGGTTTCCTCCTGCCCTAAGCTGACTGCCATGTATGTGAAAGAACCTTAAGAAAGCGGATCTAAACTCCAATTTCTTTTTTTTTAAACAACAGTTTTCGAACCATCCTTGATACAGTAGACTCGATGATTTTTGATTTTTTTATACTCTATTGTCTACATTTATTATTATTATTATATGTTTTCGAGTAGGCCTATATGTATTTTTTCTTTCAATACTGTGTTTTTAGTTCAAGCACTGCTGATAGATATGTTCGCTGCGGGCTCTGAGACATCTTCAACAACATTGCAGTGGGCGCTGTTGTACATGATGGCGTACCCGGATGTACAGGTCAAATGTCAAGAAGAGATTGACAGAGTAAGAAAGTCTGGGATTTTCTACCTTCGGTATAGGTGCGGTAATCCACTTCAAGTGCTGTAGGAGTAACCTATTGCGAGACTTCCCTCAGCCAGATGCGAATGACATTTCGTTATATTTTTTAATAGATAGGTTTAGAAAATTACATAACAAGCAATAGGCCTAAGTGAAATCAGTAGCGTATTTAACATTTTTTAATTCTAGCCTACTCAGTTACATTATTCCCTTGTGCTACTTATGTTTAGTATATGTTTAAACAACAACCAAAATACAATATTACCATTACATGTATTTGTTTAGAGCGTATGAATATTTACCACAGGTTATTGGTCCTGGACGAATGGTCCGTTATTCCGACCGATCACAGCTTCCTTACGTCGAGGCCACAATATGCGAGTTACAAAGGATTTCCAATATCGGTAACGTTACATCGTATATGTTCCTGGGGCCCGTTTCACAGAACAAACGTAGCACTACGAGAGTCGTAACTCCTGTACGTTAGCATGGAGTTGCTAAGGACTTACGACTCTCGTAGTGCTAAGATTGTTCTGTGGAACGGAAGCCTTGATTAGATTAATTTATAATGCGCCAAATCTACGCTCGAAAGCGTGCTCAATCCACGCTCGAAAGCGTGCTCATAACGCTACATTATTACCCCTGTCAACGAAGCAGTATGCTCTCAGTTTCCTTATCAACTCCCTGTGGAGTACACAAGCCAAGCTGCCATGTTCGGTGTTTTTTTCTTCTCTGCAGCTCCACTGACCATTCCGCATACATCCCTACAAGACACGACCCTTGGAGGCTACTATATCCCAAAGGAATCTATCATAATCCCCAATCTCATGTCAGTGCACATGGACCCCAAGTTGTGGCCGGAACCGGAAGTGTTCAATCCTGACAGATTTCTCAACGATAGAGGAGAAGTGATTAAGAAGCAGTACTTCATGCCATTTTCCATAGGTAGACGTCTAGAACATGCCCTTACTTTTCCATTTTAAATAATTCTGCTGCACTACCTTGTTTATAATTTTATGTGTGTGTGTGTGTGTGTGTGTGTGTGTGTGTGTGTGTGTGTGTGTGTGTGTGTGTGTGTGTGTAAATATGCGTAACCTTTACCTTATTTATCCATACTAGGTTCTACCAATTTAATATACTCTTTTCATAACATGGCGTCTTGTTCCCATTTCCGTGTCTTATTATAGACTATACTTTGCAGGACCGAGAGTATGTGCGGGCGAGAATCTCGCGAGAATGGAGCTGCTCCTTTTCTTCACCAACCTGCTGCAGTCTTTTACGTTCACAAAGCCTGAAGGAACCAACCTTGACTTCAAGCCCTGCCTTAATATTACCAGAGCGCCCAAAGCCTTCAAGGTGGTGGCAGTACGGCGTTGAGACATCTATCCTAGAATCGGGCAATTTTACGATCCTAGAATTACGGAATTATGACGATCGATCTTCGAATCACGGAATACGACGATCCTAGAATCACGGAATTAGACAATCCAAGAATCACTGAATTAATAATTAGAAGATTCTAGAATCACGGAATTCAGACGATCCTAAAATCACGGAATTAAGACGATCCCAGAATCACGGAAGTAGACAATCCTAGAATCGGGAATTAAGACGATTCTAGAATCACAGAATTGGGTGATCCTAGAATAACGGAATTACTGGCATCACTGGATGAATGGGTTCATAAGACATTAGGACACAATGTTCACTCATAACAATTGTATCAGTAAATAAATCAGACGGGTACATGCACTCTCATAGTTTCTGCAGCTTCTTGAAGTTCGGTGATGATGAAAGACAAATAGGAATGAAGAATCGTAGATTTGTTTTATTACATTTTTTGACACGGGAACTGGTATTCCAACCGCTGTATCCAAAGTACTGTACATATGTTCAATTCCTATCCAAAATACTGTACATATGTTCAATTCCTATCCAAAGTACTGTACATATGTTCAGTTCCTATCCAAAGTACCCTACATATGTTCAATTCCTATCCAAAGTACTCTACATTTCTTCAATTCCTATCCAAAGTACTGTACATATGTTCAATTCCTATCCAAAGTACTCTACATATGTTCAATTTATATCCAAAGTACTGTACATATGTTCAATTCCTATCCAAAGTACTCTACATATCTTCAATTCATATCCAAAGTACTCTACATATCTTCAATACCAATGCTTGCACTGTTAACTTACAAGCGAACTTCCTGTTTACGTATCTCGTTAACAGTAATACAACGAGAGATTATGGAGTTTAACGTCGTTGCGGGACAGTCGTACATAAATGTACTATTATAGGAGTATACTACTTGGGCTTCATCGACGTTTCACTTACCCTGTTTAAGTTTAAACAGTTTATTCAAGACGAAATGGATAGATTACAAGTTATTACAACTTAAATGACAACCGCTCCAAGAGAAGGGAAAGAAAAGATGGAAGAGGAGAAAGAAAGATTAAGAATGAGAGATACATGTACATATTCTATTGTAAATATTTACATAAGCATATTAGTAAATTGTTTTGTTTGTTTAATGTACAGCTGTACTAACTTATTCTGTACGCTCAACATCGTTGTCTGAGGAACACCTTTACGGTGCGATCATACCACGATGCGCTGTCTGTACCGTAGCAGTGCAGTTATCATAATTGGTTTATCAGTACCAGCCGTAGCAACACCAAACCACTAAGGGTATTCCTATAGTAAGCTGACAAGCGAGTGAAATGGGTCTTGAACGAAACGTATTCTGTTGATTATTGTAGACATTGTTTTACATATTCTGTTGATTTTTATATACTGACATATTCTATTTTAACATTGACAATATAGCTGAACAAGACGTCACCAATCGACCAATTCCTTCATGTGTGCTTACTGCTTGTATACATACACATTCCAGTTAGTCTACTAATAGCATCAAATGAAGGGCTACGTGCCAAAACCACCCAAGTCACATTTTGCCAGTTTTCAAGAGATTTCCATTAATATAAAACGTACACACAAACATATTTTAAAGAGGCTATATCTCACGAAGTAATCATCGCATACACAAATTGCTTATACCGATGGATGCAGAACGAGTCTTAGGTGGTTTGGGCACATAGCCATTCAAATATTATAGCGTTTTACGAAAGGGTCTTATCAGACTATTAATACATAACAGTGCGTAATATTAATCGAGGCCGACATCTTCGCACGGTGTAATAAAGCCACACAGGGCGTACGCCCGGACTACAGTACAACCATTTCGTGAAACGCAAGACCTGATGATATTGGTGGAACCGTTATGACAAGGGCGGGTAATGTACACTCAACAAAATTAATTAAGGGCATGCGAATATCTTTTAGGAAAGCTTTCTACCAAATATCGGAACTCAGCTCGAGGAGTCTTATGGTAATATTCTCCCAATGCGTCTGTAAGTTCTTGAAGAGTACCTGGAGCCTGTTGTTACTGTAAAATAAAGCTAAATCTATATATAAAAAGGCTGGTAGCCCTTAATTAATTGTTGTGTATATAAGAATGGTACACTAGCGACCTTACGTGGGATTATCGATGCTTATGATTAGTTTCATTGTGATAGTTTAACGAGACCATTGGCCACTCCAATCACACAGCAACGTCTATGGCATGTTCCCGTGTCTACCATGTATCCCGTGTTTTGTCTGCAGTGGGTGCATTTAATGTTCTGCTCGAAAAACATAAACGCAGTGCCATTCAGTGGAAATAGAAGTGTTGACATTTAAAAAATTTTATTTTTATATCATCCTTGGGTCATATACCAGTATATCTGGTAACCTCAAAAACCGAAGTCCATGAACATTCTAGTCATCTACTTTTAAAATAACGATGTCTGCATTCTGCATCTATTGTTAATCAATCGAAAATGGGTAAAAGATTCCGCTGCGACGTAGTGCAACAGATCACCCAGATCACCCGCTCACTATCATTATAAATGGACAATTCCCACATGTTTCAGGCTTTATTCAACATATCATTTTTAAACCCAGAGTTAGCCAATATGAATAATGACTGCATGTCTGCCAGTACAGCTAAATCACCAATGCATAATCCATAAGAATTCAGTTTCCAGAGCATCAACAAACAACTGGGATAAAATCCTTTTTCGATACTGCGTTCATATTCATCTTTCAGTTTTGTTATGTTTTGGACAGAGAATCAACATTAGCGTTTTGGACAGCATATTTCTGTACAAGACGAGAATCAACATTAGCGTTTTGGACAGGACATGATCATTCGGTTTTGGACAGAACACCACTATTCGGTATTGGACAGCATTGTTCATAACGCATCGGACAGCATTGTCATAAGTATTAGACAGAACATCATCATTTATATATTGGACATAACATCATCCTTCAGTCTTGGGCAGATCATCTCTGTTACTTATCGGACAAAGCATCATTCCTTTTTTGGACACGGAATGATTATTCCGTTTTCGACACGAATTCTTCTGCATCCTTCAACTTCTGGGGCTCCTCCTCATCGAACTTCTTCTGGAGTTTTTCCGGCACATCGACTGTGTGGAGATCGTCCATGCCTTCGTCAGGTTCGTCTCCAATCAGGATGTCCACCAGATTCTGAATGGCGACCGAGTTGGCCGCATCTTTCTCCCACTTGTGCAACTCTCGCATCACAACGTACGTGTTCTTTTCCTTAATGTGAAGCCGCCATTTCTTCGTTGAACACAGCTGGAAAAAAAGTCAACAATCTGAGTGGTGAATGAGTGAGTTAATGTTTTACTCACAGGAGGAATCTGTCACCCATACAAAATGAGAGTAAGGAAAAAGAAATGACACGAGAAAAAAGCATCTTAGCATGTGGTTGTAAATAAATACCAATATTACAAAATAAATAAAATCATGCGATTGTCAATAGATACCTGGCTTCGAAATTACGAAGCTTTTTGAGTATGATTTTAACATGAAGTTGAGCGTGAAATCATACTCAAAAAGGTTTCGCCATCTTCCGGCCTGGAATCAGTAGTGTCACATAAGTGAGAATTTTAACTCACCACAAAACCAAACAAATGAAATTATGTGTCTATTATTTTTTTGGAAGTGAAAGAATCTTGAAAGCAACACTAAACTTCAATTCAAAAACAAAACAAAAAAAATATTTGTTTCCTTTTGTTCATACAGTGGGCAATTGGAAAATGAATGAATAATAATATCATAGGCGAAATGATTGATGAATTTATGAAGCTGTCCTATCAACTATGATCATCATAATACAAGATCACTAAACTGAGGGTTAAAGGCATACAATCATGGGTTTGTTTACATAGTTCATGGTCAAATGTATTTTTACATGAAGGTATTCAATATTTATATATTTTATTACGGTATTTGTTTTAATGTATAATTACGTAGCTTTATTGGTACCAGTAGTCGTGAAAGGTTATTTTGACCTTGTTCAATTATTAGAGTTCTCCTCCTTAGTCTATTAGACAATAGAAAATTGAGATATTTCAGTACATTACCAACTGATTATTCGAGTTTTACCAGAATTGTAAATTACAATGGAATTCCACCTATCCTACAGTGGTGAAAAGATATTTGGAGGTACCAAAGCGATTATATGTATGCTAAGTGCATATATTTTGCATTTTTAACTCCAATTTGGTCCAAAAGAACAATTTAATCTGTGATTGCCTAACGGGTGGTGGAGAAAAATCTGGATATGACAGCTTCACGAAAGGTACACTTTCCTGCTTTCCAACAGTACTTCAACTGGCTCCCATCTCCCAACAAAAAAATTAAATTGGGTCCAGTCTTCAAAAAAATGATAAGGCCATGTTTCTTTGATTCCCTGGTTTATGGATCTGCGGACCAGATTTTTTTCAGTTTGGAAAATAAAAATAACTATTTTTATCATTTTCAGCCAATAGTATACTAGCCTTTAGAAAATAATAATAATAAATGGCGAAGGAACAAGTCGTACACTGGTGTTTATAACAATTATTGACAACTATATTGATCAATTATATTTATTTTCTGTCGACCAACCATTCATAATCTCCAATTATTATTAGTTTTATATTGGACCCGACCAATTGGGCAATATATAAAATTATATTTATTTATATTTTTGACAGCCCGAGCCAAAATTATTAAAGAAAAATCCATAAACCAGGTAATCAAATAACTATGGCCTAATAATAAATAATAAACTTAAAAATAAATATTACCTGTGTAATGGCCTCCACCAAGATTTTGCGAATGTCTGGATCTGGTTCTCGAGTCTTATCTGGGGGAAGATACTGTAGGTCATCAGGCAGCCTCTCCATGTCATCATCATCAAACTCCTCTGGTCCAGCCAATGGGAGGAGGAGGCGGGGCAGAATGTCCACCTGATCACCCATCAGCCAATCGTGGTAATCTACACACAACCAAATTACTATTTATATTGTCATCTTATATGGGTTAAATATTGCTGCTGCGACGTAAATCAATAATTCAGTGACTGTTTTATTTTTATTATTATTATTATTATTATTACTATTTTATTATTATTATTATTATTATTTTTATTATGATACTATATTATTATTATTATTATACCATTTTATTATTATTATATTATCATCATCATTAATATTATTATTATTAAAACAAGTATTATGATATCACATATCGAGTAATTACATAAAGTTTGTTATTTAAATATGTTGTAGGATTTATAAAAGGATTTATAAAAAAATATTATAGAAATTAAAATGTATTAAATTGATAATCTGATAATAAAAAAAAAACTTTCTTTGTAACTGGTTTACATCAGCTTTCAATATTATTGCATTCAGCACATGTTATAATGATGGATACCAACTTCAAAATCACACAGTAAACTTCTGTGCTATGTCTTAATAACTGTCAAATGCTTACTTATTTCAAAGCAACAGTTCTTCAGTGCTCCTACGATTCCTCCTCTCTTTAGATGTGATTCTTTGAAGTCTGTAAATGGCACAAGTTTCTGTATAATGCATCTATTTTTATCCATCAGCTCGTGGCGAAACGATGAAATTTGTGTCAGATTTGAAAGCAAAAGTCCTAGCGAGTCCAATGTGGCATTTTTGTTGTAGTCCATGTTGCACAACGCATCCACTAGTCTGTCAACCCCTACATCGTCCCGGTTTTCCGTGATTGTCTCGACAAGCTTCAACGCACATCTTTGCGTCCGCGACATATTTGACAGCATTCCGCCAACCAGATCGGCAAACTGACTGTCTTTGTCCAGGAAGTACTTGAGTAAATTCAGACACAGTTTCGGATATCTCTTCATGTTGCACAGCTTCCATGATATCTCCTCATCACTGGCCAGATTCAGCAGACATCGGAATGAATCTTTGACAATTTCCTGGTTCACATCGGAGGTCAAGGCCACAACTGGTTCCAGGAATGCGATGTTCTCTTTAATGAAAGCGATTCCTTCAGGTTTTCCTGTTAGTCCGAGGAAGAATCCTAAGGCGATGCTTTTGACATCCTGGCGCGCAGAGGGAGTGAGAAATGGAAGCATTTCTTCCTTGACTTTTCTCTGCGTTTCTTCATCTAACTTTGACATTTTGAAACCAAGGATCGCTCAAATGTCAAACGCTCAGGGCTTGAATAATATTACTGTGTCAACATCAACCTGAAATAAATACAATGTTTGGGTTAGTTCTGGACCACTTTTTCCCCCATCCTACTGGCAAAGTAACTATGCAATGTCAGACTATTCTTTTTAACTGGAATGGAGTACACACCTCCCTTTGTTACAAAGAAATCGATATACTAGTATATCAATTCAAATGTAAGTTTATATGTATGCCATTGACCCAGAACTAGGCAAACAACTTTAGGATGGTAATTATAAGTGATGTCGTTCGGTTAAACTTTCGGTATATTGATCGATGCAACTCAAATGTCGATAAATTTATAATATATTTTTTATATTTTTTTATATAAAACTATGATACCATTGAGTGGCCGGCGTTCGTGGTTTTAAAGTTCAAAGTGATGTGCGTGCCATCCGTTTACAATTGTATCGACATTCTAATGTTAAACATAAAGAACACTCACTTCCTCACTCTTTTATCATAAACACTGCTATTACCATGCTTAAATTTAATAATACACCGCCCCAAGCAGTCAATACTTAGGCGGTCATGACACTGACGTATACCCCTTGTCATGGTAAACGGAATAATGTTTGTTTACGGAGATAAATTGGAACAAAATTTGAAGATTTTTAGAAACTGTTTGGCAATATTCCGAAGCACAAATAAACCACAAAATAGTTCAAATAATGTCAATTTCCCTTAAATAGAAATATTAACATACATACTAGATGCAATTTGTCATTTTAATGAGATATATTATGATGAATATGAACTTTCTTTTGTAAGAATGGCAAAATCAATATAAGAAACGGTCTAAACGGGATTCCGCATATTTTGAAATCGACAAGAGACATTCCATTGAGGTCAAGTGATTTATGATGCTAAACATGACTGTGAGCAGACGATGTGTGGCTGTCATATTTTTAGAGCTTGCAATTATTTATTTGCGATTTGTTTACATCACTTTAAAAAGTGCATTAGCTCACAGCTGGATTTTCTAATGATTCACAGTGTTCGATACTTACGTTTGCTGATGACGTGTATACCAGTTATGCGTAATATCATGGGGGAAGTGTCAGACGTCACATATACCTGACAGGTGGCGCGATTCTTTGAGATTTGGAAGCGGAAGTAGTGTTTTAGTATGTAGTACCCCGAAATTGGAAAACTACACGTTATTAATTATTATTTCCTTTGTCAGGTATGCATGGAGGGTTAGCCAATATGTTCCTGTGTCTATTCTTCATGTGCCAAGATCGATTACAACAGGAACAGGAAATGGACGGTGTCAAGCTGATAAAAGAAATGGTGGAAGGGAACATCAGTGAATTCAATAGACTACTTAATGATAATGCTAGTCTGGTGGGTAACATATAGAGGTAGTAACATTTAGAGATAGTAACATATATAGATAGTAACATATGGAGATAGTAACATATATAGGTAGTAATATATAGAGATAGTAACATATAGAGGTAGTAACATATAGAGATAGTAACATATAGAGGTAGTAACATATAGAGGTAGTAACATATAGAGATAGTAACATATAGAGGTAGTAACATATAGAGATAGTAACATATAGAAATAGTAACATATAGAGGTAGTAACATATAGAGATAGTAACATATAGAAATAGTAACATATAATATAGAGATAGTATCATATAGAGACAGTAACATATAGAGATAGTAACATATAGAGATAGTAACATATAGAGATAGTAAAATATAGAGGGTAACATATAGAGATAGTAACATATAATATAGAGATAATAACATATAGATATAGTAACATATGGAGATAGTAACATATAGAGATAGTAACATATAGAGATAATGTATTCCTCTTTTAGAAAACGTTTGCTGACGTGTGTAGTTATTCGCCTGCATCATAGAATAGTCCTTGTCAAAGACGTTTCGTGGCATTTTTCAAATATTTAAAAAAAATAATTATTAAATCATAAAGAAAATTGCAAAACATTGCCACGAAACGTCTTTGACAAGGACTAATCCATAGAACTGCCATGGTTTCACAGAAAATACACTGCTGCTACTATACCTTCCCTAGAAACAGTATGCTTTGAACTGTAATGTAATTTTGCAGGCACGTGGGACACACTTTGGTATTCAACCTATCCAAGTCGCCTCTCATTCTGGTACTTTGGAGATGGTTAAAATACTCTTGGAGAAAGGCGCCAGTAAAAACGTCACAGATAATGAGGGCAACACACCACTCAACATTGCTATTATACAGTGAGTGCTTCATTAAATTAACTTTAAATATATGTATGTTGACGTATACTATTTGCAGTTTGGGTAAAATTAGAATTCGCTATTGTGTTATTGGCTTTGTCAATGACTACCCAATCATGATTAATAATTTTACGAGCTGAAAACTCCATAGAGATGCGCATTCGGAATGTACATAAACTTTAATGTGTACACCCCGGTGAATAATATTAAACACACATGTACAATTTCAAGGCAGACATGCATCTTAAAGTGAAACGATCATATTTGTATACACTATGATATATATTTTTTAAATAATATATTTTTCCACACACTATTACTAATTACGAATAAAATATGAAAATATACAAAGACTATGTGACGCTGTATCGCCATATGACAACTGTGCTCTCTTCTAAAAATAACAAGTTAACCTTTTTTTGTTTGTTCTAAATATAGATTATGAAACATTGGGAGGGAATTCGTGCATAAAAAACGCGTAATTATCAGAACGGTGCACACCATGGTCAAAGCGTAGGTGTAATTAATTAGGGAAAACAATGTCTGTGTTTCTAGATTAATAAACAATCTGTAAACAAATCATATTTATCGGGGAAATATAGTTGTATTAGAATATGTACTAATCCCGGTTTTGACCTTTGACCTATGCAAAGATGATCTTGCAATTTTGATATCACATATTTCTGTGGTAACTTGCAGGAAGAAGACCAGGGTTGCTGAGTTTCTCATCCGGAACGGGGCGGACATAAACATCGCCAACCACAACAATCGTCAGGCTGTCCACAACGCCGCCTTTATGGGACTGACCAATGTCCTGAGACTACTCATAGACAGAGGATGTGAAGTGAACTTACAGGTGAACCTAGTTAATAATAATAATAATAATAGTAATATAATAACAATAAGAGAGAGAGCGAGAGAGATTGAGAAGAAAACAGAGCATTATATTGTTATTTGCGATACAGCGTCATATTATTATGGTAGATAATTATGGTAGATGGTTATTGCAATAAGTAAATAATACTAATATTTTTACGAAAATATGATCTTGCCAATTTAAAATACACGCGGTGTTTATTTCCGTTATTAAAACAGGACATTGATGGCGACTCGCCCATATTTGATGCCATTATGAAAGACGAAATCGAAGCAATGGAAATCATACTGGCATCACCTAAAATCAATCTAACACTTAGGAACAACAGAGGCTTTACTCCAATCCACATGGCTGCTTTCCTTGGATCAGACAGGTGACACATTTTAAACATACCCACGTAAAACATAAAACACTCTTATTTAAACATTAAATGAGAATAGCAATATAACGTATAGATCGATATATTCCAGAGCCACGGAGCTGATACTAGAACGAGATGTGAAGGTGGTGAATTTGAAAAAGGACGATGGCTTCACAGCACTTCACTTGGCCGCCATTAATGACAACACAGATGTGGCGCGTATCCTTATAGAGGAGGTGAAATGACGAAACAAACTATTACAACTATATATAGTGGTTTAAATGTTTCAATTTTAGTTAATTTCCAAAATAATGTCCTAGGCTACAGTGCTTGTGTCAAACAATAGCATAACAACCTATCTCAAACCATAGCATAACAGCTGTCTTGTCTTAAACCATATCATAACAGATCGTCTCCAAACAATAGCAAAACAGCTTGTTTCAAAAAATATTGTAACAGCCTATCCTGTGTCAAACTATATCATAATATCTTGTCTCAAACCATATGATAGCATCTTATCTCAAACCATACAATAACAACTTATCTTGTCTCCAAACAATACCAAAACAGCTTGCCTTGCCTGAAACCATTTCATAGCAGGATGTCTCAAACCATATCATAATAGCTTATCTTGTCTCAAACCATATCATAAAAGATAATCTCCAAACAATATCATAACAACTTGTCTTGCCTCATGACCATTTCATAACAGCTTCCCTTAAACCATATTATAACAGCTTGTGCTGTCTCAACTATATCATAACAGCGTGTCTCAAACCATATAATATATATACAGATTTTATCAAACCATATCGTAATAGCTCATCTCAAACCAATTATCATCAGGTATAGTCACAATATATTGTTGTGGTCTTCTTCAAGGGAAATGCCGACTTGGAAGTAAAAGCCTGTGTCGTGGGAACCCCGCTCCATCTAGCATGCTCTAAAGCCTACATTGATCCTGCACAATTACTGGTGCTGAAAGGTACAATACAATACAATACAAGTATCTAAATGATGTGTTTTGAATAATACACATGAAGATGTTGAATTCTATTTTTTTTTAATGAAACAGAAATACACAAGAAACAACATACAAAAATAACACACACCCACATACACATACACGCACACACGCACACACATACACACACACACATTAACACACATACACACACACACTAACACACACAGTCACACACTCTCTCTCACACACACACCTTAACACTCTCTCTCTCACACACACACATTCACACTCTCTCTCACACACACACACATTCACACACTCTCTCTCTCTCTCTCTCACACACACACATTCACTCTCTAGATCTCTCTCACACACACACATTCACACTCTCTCTCTCTCTCACACACACACACGCGTGCGCGTGCGCCACCACCGCCAGCACCACCACCACCACCGCAGCAACAGCAACAAAAAAGAACACGACACAAACAATACCATGCAATGGTCTGATTTGCTGCCCATTTACCTGTTAACCTTGCATATTCCAGGGGCTAATGTGAATGCTAGAGATGAAGATGGGAATACTCCTTTACATGCCCTGCTCATGCAAATTGGAATCCTAGCTCAAAATCTGGTGAGGATGACGCATCAGTTTTATTTACTGGTCACTGTGGGCATTTAGACAGACGACAGTTTGTTTGTTTTTTAATTGGGGTTTAGAACAATACTACTAATAATAATAAATAATAATAATAATAATTAATAATAATAATAATAATAATAATAATAATAATGAAAATGTGTATATTGAGAGTCTGCTTCTGTCGTAGGACTTACTTGATTGACGTGATGAGCCATGTCCCTGTAGGTATATCTATCCGTTACGGTATTACCCTTAAACCGTTGCTGATACTGAAATAAAGAAAAACAATGTAGCTAGATGGATAGTAGGCATGTGCACAGCGAACGCGTCCATATTGGTGAACTACTTTCTTATAAAGTAGTGCAGTCGCCAATATAGTAAGATGTATGTAGTACACTTTGCTATGTGGATCGTTTACAAGTTAAGCATATGTTACATTGCGTGTTTACACAATAATATGACATGTACTAGTCAATTCAGATGAGGAAAGGTTTATCGTGTTAGTTTATCTTATCTTGATCAGGAAATAGGAAAAAGAAAGCTGTGTCCGGAGGATTCATGTTGTTTGTGTCATTGTATGATACGCGTTCACAGATTCAATTGTTAGCCGGTCAACTTCCGAGATGTGACGAGGAAATCAGAGTGAGTTTAGCTTGTCATCTCATTCACCACGGAGCTAATTTGAAGATAACCAACAACGATGGAAAGACTCCGATTGATGTGTGTAGAAGTGAGACGGTGAAGCATGCGGTTGTAGATTTTGCGAAAACGAGGTATTTTGTTATGAAAGTGTATACTCTTAATTTTATAAGACAGTAGTAGTATATCAATAATGTGTAATTATGTAAATAGGGATCACATTAGTCACTAGAGTCCTTTAATTTCCTCGCTTTCAACGTCAAACGCGAGAATTCCGGCGTAATATAATTACGTCAAATAATTTTGTTGATCACGTGATATTATTCCAATTTACACTGCAACGTGTGCAAGCCTGTCAAATGTCATGTAATCAACACCATATTGTAAAGTAATACACAGGAATTCTCGCGTTTGAAGTTGAGTGTGGTTAAACTAATAGTCCCTATTGTGAAAATATTATTTACGAAATTAATTGACAGCTGACAACATTTAGTTTGTGTATTTGCATCATTACATGTATTTATAATAAGTTAAAATATGTACTATTCTGTCGTAGTATTTTTGTGCTCATAATAAGTTATTTTCAATTCCTTTGTCGTTATTCCTACAGCGGAATCACAACATGTACAACTATTTCTATTCGGATTAAGAATTCCATAATTCATCTCAAAACATATTTTGCATTCCAAATATTAGTTATGTCGTAGAAGGATGTCAATGACGTTTCCTATAACGTGAAGTGGTGATAACGTTTCCTATAACGTGAAGTGGTGACTAGGGTTTTTTGTAGGTACAAATGCATAAAGCAAGTGAATGCACTTTGCACTTTTAGCACCAATGGTCCAAAACGTCCATCTATATCAGTGAGTGTGTGCCTTTAATATACAAGTATTTCTATTTTCCAGGGGTTAAACTGGAACGGAGTCGGTGTTATATGCTGGAATTATAGTTCTGACTGTCAACTACATGCAATGCTGTACGTCAGATCGAGGCTGTCGAGGCTGACACTGATAATAATATACAGTGCAATGAAAAGATCGAGATAATTTCCAGATTTCAAATTTCTAGTATTTCAAAGCATACACTTGCAGTAGATTGGGCAACAAACAACATTTTGCAGTTGTAGCTAAGAATTATTCCAAAACAGATGTGAATATCTGTGATTGTAAGCTGATGTTATATTACACTAATTGACAATTCTCTCCCGGACATGATAAACACATCGCGTCTCTAATCATTTCCGTGAGAGCCACTAGGGAGAAGTCATTGAAGCGCGGTAAATTAACCACTAACGTTTCTTACTATAAGAATTATATACTATAAGATTTATCTTGCAGCAGTTAATTTTTTAATATAAAAATGAATGGTCCCTATGATAACGAAAACAACATAATTTTGAAACACATAATTCCAGTTGTCTTGTGCATAGTAGGAACGTGACATTTCAACAAGGTAATATTGAATATATATTTTGTTTTATTTAGATAAAATTTACAAATCAAATGGCAATATATCCGTGAGAGAGTTGCTTTAAGACATACATGTTTCACCCAATACTAACTTCCAAAGAATGTTGCATTACTAGGACAATTGATTGCTTGTGAATAATAAACGTGTTAGTCTACATTGACAAACTTATGAAGTTTCAATTATTGGTAAGTTTTTGTGGTGTTGTTTTAGTTCATGCATAACTACATCCACCTGCAATATATTACCACCCTACACAGTAAATATGCCCAAAGAAAACATTCATTTTGCTGTTAATTAAATTTGTTTTCATATTTGGTGATGAATAGACTCTCAACCTCGTGTCAACTGATATCAATGATATCCTATTCGTTAATATTAATAACCAAAATAGTAGGAAAGAATTACTATCAAAAGACGTGAGATGGAGATTATCTATGTGTTGATAACACTGACATGTTTTAGTAATACTTGGTACACTAGGATGTGCATGTTTGTGTGTTTGTCGTTTTATAGTTTGTATTGGAAAATAAGTCAAACATATTCTTTGATATGTAGCATACAATTTATATTTTTCATCTGACGGAACTATAATGTCACATCTACATCTATTATGTAATAATTTGCAGCCAATAAATATATATGCTGTTTTGAGATTTTGTTCCTAATATTGTTCTGGATCCCGTTGCTCAGCACAGCTGTAGCTGCAGTTGATTGTAAGTCAAATGTTTAGGACCCGCTACAAATGTTTGTCTGGTTGCACAAACCACTTGTATCGCTATTAATAAAAAATTTTTATTGATTGGTATTATATTTATATGAAAGTAGCCACTGAAATTCTTTACCCTCTGAAATCTAGACTTACTTAACGGCTCTAGGGGGTAAGGATATGACACAGACTAGTCTGTTCTAAATATACCAATACAATGCGTTGTTCTAAATATAGACCATCCGCGCAGTATATATATATATATATATATATATATATATATATATATATATAGTTATGTTTTAAAACAAAGGATTATGGTAAACTGACAGATAATCTTCACACAATCTATTCACGGCAATCTGATTGGCTCACGTGGTTAGGGTTAGGGTTAGGGTTAGAAAACACATTTTATTCATATTTTGGGTCACGTGAGTCAATCAGATTGGGTCCGGGTCCGGTGAATAGACCGCAAGCTCATATATCACCCGTATGTACAGTATCACTATACATGCGGCAATAATATTGCAGCCTCACAAACTGATCTGGCATACTTCCAATGTCAATGTCAACATAAATCTACTTTGTTATTAAACTGAGGTATGTACATCCGGGTGTCCAGTTATTGATAGCTAGTTCTTGGGGAAAACCTATAGGGGAAAACCTATAGTGTAGTACAGCCTATATAGTATGATAGCAGATAGTACGTTGAAGGTAGGTGATCAACAATGGCAATCTTAAATGTCCGGTCTATATCTATTATTATTTCTATAGACATAATGCGACATATGTGACCATAACAACGATAGTGGCTATCATGTAGTGTTCTTAATTACAGGTCGATATCCCTTTTCTTTTAGATTTGTACCTCAATGCGACGAATATATGTGTGAACAGTAAGCTACTTCCGCTTTACGTATAATATATTACATGTATTATGTCGATCTATTATGTTAATGTAAATTTATGTTTCTGAGAAGTGTTGTTCTTTCTGATCATATTTAATAGAAATCAGGTCATCTCGTCCCAGACGAATAAAGGTCTGTACGAGTGGTCCCGATAATTTGAAAGTTGTATACGTGGGGATTGCACTCAATTGAGAGCCTAGAGGTATTGTCACGAATGAAGTTCTTGTAATTAGGAATTAATATTTCATGTAATGGATATACCTATATGTAAAGTATAGTATATCGTTGCGAACAGTGTAACTTGAATTTGTATGTTATCGTATTGATAACAATGATAATTATAAGGACGGGTGAACGCTGCCCAAAAAGTACACGTAATGGATAAATATAGTAACAAATGCATTCGTTGTCAAATATATGTGTACATGTATTATAGCACAATCGGTTTATTATTTGCTTTTAATTACTACAAATAGTGTCTATTTCATGGCTGTGTATTTTTGTTTAAAATCACTAAATGCATAATAGGAGGAGCGGTACACAATAAGCTTTATAGCTTGATTCATTTTAGGTTATTTAAAAATAAAAATATGTTTAAACCACAGATGCATAACATACTAATAACTGTAAAATACTAATATTGAACAATTTCGTTGCTTACAGTTATTTATTATTTTTAATGTGCAATTGCGTTGCAGGGTTCTCCCCCAATTCTGATTGAAAACATCACTGTTTATCTCGGCCAAATTTTCATCTAAATTACTGTGGTAGAGATATTCAAGAAGGGAATGGCTGAAGGCGTAAGGGTCATACGGGGCCCTGATTGGTCGGCTGGTGACAATGATGGCGGCGAGGGTCACGTGGGAACCGTGGTGCATTGTAAGAGTGATAGAACGGCGACGGTTGTCTGGGATACAGGCAAGGAAACTTCAGCAAAGATCGGAAAGAACGGAATCCACGAGCTGCGAATTATTGACAATGCACCAATTGGTATGACATAGCTGTTATCGTATAGTTAATATAATGGTGTATTCGATTCATCACACTACCGGTGCGAGTGTTGAGTCATGGTGCATGCGCAGTGAGTGCTTGAATTGAACGGCAGGAGTAAACACCGAGTGAATAAATAATTATGTGACAATTAAATAACAATTAAAATTCTTCGAATGAACTGCTTTCTCTCTCACACACACACACACACACACACACACACACACACACACACACACACACTCTCCCACACACACACACAAACACACACACACACACAAA
>JAUTBT010030127.1:0-19015 GCA_032361225.1 Lepetodrilus schrolli | reverse complement strand
TCCTGCCCTAAACTGACAAGTCGTGATATAAGTGAAAGAATCTTGAAAGCGACTCTAAACCCCAATTAAAAACAAAAACAAACAAAACGTAAATGGATATGGCTGGATGCAAGATAGTCCGTGGTTTAAGGTTGAATGATGATCAAGGATGGTTGTGGTTGTAACGAAATCTATACATGCACGCGATGCTGCAATAACCGCGTGGACACACTTGTCACAGGAAGCATGCCAGCGGCTGTATCTTGTCTGTCCGCTGTCTCTCTGTGTCTGTGTCCTTGAGTGTGTGTGTGTGTGTGTGTGTGTGTGTGTGTGTGTGTGTGTGTGTGTGTCTATTGTATTATACCTTAAGTAAATGCCAGATGGCATTAGCGCCAGATACAAACACATAATGTTGCATAACGCACCAATAATATGGAAATACATTCTGGCCAGATGAAACAGATGGCCAGATGAAACGGATGTTGATATACATGCCTCGAGCGGTATAGGGACCTGCGATGGAGGCGATCAGTGGCATATGTCAATTACCCGCCCAGCTCACTCCAGCTAGGTATATTATGCACTTTATACCTTTCAGATATAAACAATTTGTAGTTAAGTATTGAAAATAATTGCCCTATGATATTATGTAAAAGTACAAGCGTATTAATTCTTCTACACACGAGAAATCTAAGAGTGTGCATCGCTCCTCTATCAATTATTAATGTATATGTAACCTAATAATCCTTCAATATTTACATGCCCCTTTATGTTTCAATATAGAGTCTAATGCATTATGCTCAAATTTACTACTATTGTATTATTTTCAATATATTGACATAATCCTGTTGAAGAAATATTCTGCTATCAATTATTTTGTCAGCACTGGTACTATTGTTTGTTTTTACAGATGTCATTTTTCGTTTAAATAAGCCAAATAATGAATTGTTAAAATTAAAGCTACATGTATATTAATCTGTAAAATATAGATTGCTGTTGGTTTGGGGTTTAAAGCCTCTTTCAAGATTGTTTTCACTCACATCATGGTTTGCATGCATATGTACCGCTTGTACTAGTCTGGATTCCCACCAGTCTTTATAGTGCTAGCTTTATTGGAATATCACATGCCACAGATAGAACATGAATACCCCACTCAGACACAGTATACTGATTCCGAGCCGATCAGTCCTTGCTTTACCCTTTAATACTGAGCGCCAAGCAGGGGAACAACAAGTACCATCTTTTGATGTCTTTTGGTACGACGCGACCGGGGTATAGAGCCTGCGACCTTCCGCACTCCGGACCGACGCTCTAACCATTACGCCACGGAGACGGTCGCAAATTATAGAAGAAAACACACTATGAATATCTGTCCTATCATGTATAAGTCCTAGTCTTTTACAGTAAAAAATGTCGAAGATCATTATACGGATACTTCCGGGTTCCTGGTAGGACACATGCGCATCAGGCGTCCTGTAGATGTCCTGTGCAGGATACCGAACACTATATCGATAGGGACAACGTCTGAAAGTTTCCATAGGAAACCTCCAGGACATCCAACGCACATCCAGGGCGCCCGAACAGATGTCCTGCTCGGAATCCGTAAAAAGGAATCTTGGACAGTTTTGTTGTGTTTCTATAGCTACGGGCATGAATCAGATACAGAACAGGGCATACCGCAGCCCCCCCCCCAAGAAAAGATTACGTGTCCTGTTAGGTGTCCGATCCAGGACACATAACGTGGATGCTAAAAGATAAACACGGACACCCGGTGTGCAAGTGTCTTGCCAGATGCTACATGCTCTTATTGAATAAATGTACGTCAAGCTTCTTTCGTCAAAGACACGTCGACATTTTCCTTCCAGACACCCTCCTAGATTATTTAAGTAATAAACTGTCCGCTTCCTTTCCCCGATTACGTCAAGTATTCATATCCGGTCAAGCGGTAGAAACATCCTGTCAAGCGATAGACACATTCGGTAGTCGTCAATATGACATAAATGTTATGTCGCATCATCCTTATGACGTGTTCTGTGTCCCCTCTCCAGAGCTTCCGCTTGTTTCAATTTCCCTTCGGTATTAATTTTAGATCTTCAGCTGAAATGTTACACGTTCTTTCTGAAGTGACTCCAATCAATCTGATCTCAGCCATCATCTAGAAATACATTTATCCTGAAATTCCATCCATTGCCTGGCATTGATAAATATCATGTTTCGTTACTAGGAATATGACTACAAATGTTAATTGAAAATGTGAAATATACCGTATATGAAGTATGACGTTTACTGTTGCCAAATTTCCAGAACATGTTCTATTCGTTGGTTGTGTCACATGCATGAATGTGGTATATATGTTACAGTGAATGTGTATAATACATGCGTATGAATGTGGTGGCACATGGTCCCGTGTTGACCGCACGGCTGACCGCTCAGGTTAAAGTTAAGCACGTTCATGCTCGGCTGGTTCGTGGATGGGTGACAGAGAGTGTCTAAGATTCTTTCCTGCCTCACACTGAAAGACAGGCTGAAAAACCTGCGGTGTCACTTGTGGCTTATTTCGAAATTGCCTCTGCTCACTCAGCAGAAAATGGGTACCCGGAAGGATGAGATGGACATGTGAATAATAACATTGTAGCGCCTTGAACGGCAGCTTGGGTTGTATACTCCGCAGGGAGTTGAGAAAGAATTGATGGCACACATATCCATTGACCGGGGTAATAATGTAGAGCTATGAGCGTGGATTTTGCACAATATAAATGTTCAATATATATAAAGCGCATTTGAGCAGAATTTCATCGTGCAGGACACCCTAAATTACCTCCCAAACTACCATAAAGCATCGTATGGACACTGCTTCTTGGTTCGACCCTCCTGCCTCCAGACTATTTCTATGTCATTTTGTTCACTTCGGAGATAAAACACGATTTCAGTGATCATGAATGTGTATTAAAAAAATGTTTCCCCTTTTTCAGTTAATAAGCATATTCCCTAAATTTGTTAGTTAATATGTATATTATCTGGTCGAAACGGATACTATACATTTTCAATAAAATGTTCAGTTAATATGTATATTCCCTGATTATACACATTCACTGTAACATATATAATGTAGGCATTAAGAAACTCATTTGGAAGATTATATGTATAGAAAAGAATAGTTGATAAAATATTTTGCAATAATTGGATAGATTAACAGCAACATCAGAAAAGCAATTATTTTGCTTCCCTTTATATATAAAATCCAATACTGAAAAAGCATGTGAGTTTAGAAAGGCCATGTGGTGTGAAGATGTTCCAATAATATCCATCTATAATACAAATTTGCTTATTATTATTTCCAAAAATAGAATAAGAATAATGCCCGTTTTCAGTTCTCGAAAATCAATTACCATTACTTTAGTTGTAAATTAAAGTTAGTATTATAATTCAACAGATTGAACATTACAGATCGATAGCCAACTTCATAATTTAATGAAAGGTTTCAGGTTGCTAAATCAGCACTTTTCTTTTTATTATTAGGCAATTATTAATATTACTGAAAGTAATTTACGTGTAATATAAACAACACGTGTCAAATAATACAACCCTGCGGCGCTCCTGTATCCTGTATACAACCCTGCGGCGCTAACTATAGCCGGATGCCCATAAACAGCAGATACATTGAACTACTACTACTACTACTACTACTACGACTGCTGCTACTACTACTACTACTACTACTACTACTACTACAACTACTACTAATAATAATAAATAAAATGATAATATTAATAGTGAAGAGTTTTTATCGCGTAATAAAAACATAGCCTCGCACTAATGCAAGCTCAAGGCGCTACCATATGTTTTAAATTCTTAATTATTTCTTGCTGTATATAACCACTCACATACTGTATATTTTTAGCACCCAATGTATTGTATCTTATTTACTTCTTGTTTGTATGTATTTTCCTATATTTTTTTCACCAAGTGTATTATACATTTTAAATAAAGAGAGGACTTAGATAAGTGATTCACTTTTGTCTGATCCTGTAAAATTTGTGTCAATAAAATATGTTGAAATCAATCTGTTCTTTATTAACAGTAATAATAAAACATAATACTACACATGCATACATGATTAAACATTATATTGCTTTTAATATTAGTATTATGGAATCATTGTTTCCTTAAGACTCGCAGCGTGATATACAAATATAGCAAGATTAAGTTGCTCTAGAACATTATTGTATGATAATAAAATACGGGTGTGTCGTATTAGAATGCTAATGGTATGTCAACCAACAGAATGCCAAAAACACTACGACTTAATTCCAGATGCATATAAATGTTGTAAAACATGTCCAAAATCGTTATACAGATAGTGTGACTGTTTTATTTAATAGATCACTATTTGAACAGTAGGACTATCACTGTATGTGTTAAACTTCTTGCGTTGCACGATCAGCGTAAGTTAATGCAAGTTGAAAGCTTTATAGTTCATAGTGTTTTTCTAAGACAAAATCACGGTAATTTACAAGGACGTAAAATTCAAGTCTTTTCTAAAGTATGTAATAATTTTAGTGCTTAGTTCTGCACCTGTCCTCAGTCATGAATTACGGTTATGTTTTGGCCTTGAATGTGTTTGCATCTGTGAAGACAACTATCTGGAAATCATACACTATACGGTCAAACTGCCAAGAGAAATGTAGTTCCTCTCCCACGAGAGTGATAATCGTCATCCTGTTCTTGTTGTTGACAGGGTCTTGAGAGTATAATACGTACCAGATAATAGCTCATACATCGAGATATATCCATTACTCATCCAAAATCCTAGCAATAGTTTAGCCCTAATAATAGTACCATACATATTTATTTTGCGCCAATTCGTCGCTCGAGAGCGTGCCTATAGAATTCCTTGTGTACTGAATGTACAAATGGTGTATTTCAAGTGCACTAACATTAGTACGCCATGATGTACGCGATACATTCCAAAATTAGTACGCCATAGCGTATATTAAATTTGACTAACAATAATGCACTGTGGTTATCACCATATATTCTAAAAGCAGTACACCATTGAATACATTAAATTCACTAACAATAGTACGCCATAATGGTGTACACATTGGTGTACCAAATATACTACTAATAATAAGCCATGGTGTACACCATACATGCTAAAATATTACACCTTAGTGTACAGTAAATGTACTAAAATAATAATATTGATGCACTGCAGTGCAGATTTTGTACTTCTTAGAAAGTTACCTTCTAAAATGTTTATCATTTTTAATGAGAACAAACTATGGATCCATGACATAATACACAGTCATTGTGAGAACAGCTAGAGCGACTGTATTCCTTTTCGCAGCAATACCAATGCCTAGAGGTCATAAACACACACATACAGTAAACATCGTAAATTGGTCAACGACTTGTCATATTTGACTTGTATGGTATTGATATCAGAATATGACAAGTAATATCCGTAGCCTTTTATCCCCGCATTGACGTTAGTATGATGCTTCGAAAACAAATGGTTGGCCTGGAAATCGCGGTTATTTCATATGTTTACGTGCCATAAAATCTCGTGCTTAGTTTCAAAACTTGCGTTATTTACTTGGGAACGTATCGTGCAGTATCCTGCCAACTGTATTGGTTATGATCGTTCTTGGAAGTAAATCCTTATGAGACCATAAAAGCAGCTGCTGTGTACTCTTAGAAACACTTATAAGGTGTAGGGTGATGGTTTATTATGATCCTAAATGTGAAACTGAACCTGGAAGCCACACGCGATGGCTGTGAATTGACATTCAACAAATTGCTCCTCAACAAATAAACACATGCTATCTACAGCTTGTTTACAATCAAAACGTCTTTTCACGAAAGTAGAATTAGTTCAACAGAATACATTCATGAAAAGCCTCACTTTAAAGTCTATGTTACTCAATGTATAGACTAATATCGTGATATGCACATTCAATGGACACTTTCTATCCCAAACTATCGGCTTTTCTCTCTCTAAACAAAACTCGCTCAATATCATGTTTTCCAAATTTCTACCATCCGTGACAGTAATTACTCAAATGAGTTGAAAAACGGCGCTTTATTCGCATTAAATTGACAGCGCAATTGACACATGGAGTGTAGGCACCCCAGATCGTGATGAGATCTCTGTAAATGGGAAATAATTTAAGGAAATTGTGCCGTTTGTTTGTCGACCTTAGCTTGGTACGATGCCGTTAAATGTAACTTATTGGATCATGCGGATCGTTGCTGCACCGTGTACAGACACATAGATCACAAATGAACGTTGGTAGTAATTTCCCGGCAGTCTAAATCCAATACAAAGACTAACATGATCGTCCTGCACGTTAACGGCACACACTGTCAAGTAAACACAATTCGTATGTTGTCTATATTTTAAGGTAAGCATGGTAATCAATGTTATAAATGTTTGAAGAACTCTTGTATTATAGATCCAAGCACATGTGCATATAGTGATTGGTTTATATTACTGTCGGCTTGTTTATCTTGCTATATGAATAATGACATTCAAATTTAATGCACATCTAGAAAAGCGATTTTCTAATAAATGTGGAGAAACATCATACAATTATACTTGTTATTGCACAACCAATGGGGGACGTTCAGTTTGTGCAATCAAGGTTTGAAGTCAGTATTTATTCTCCATTACAATGATCATTATATTCCAATTTTGCCAATTATAGTATAGACACATCACATTCCACATATTACAGAATATACAAAAACATATATTGCTGAAAATAATAAAAATAAAATATTGACACGTCACCATATACAATAACTAGAATAATAGAACTCCTTGTCTGGTGGACATACTACAGAACAGTCGACGCATGTAGGGACGTGAGTCAGGTCAATAACCAGAAAGATTAGACCACAGAACGTATGTCTGGACCAATTACGAAAGTGGTTCTCAGCTTACCACGGCGGGTGTAGACGAAAGCTAGACATGCCGAACCAACACTGGCTGACGTCTACAAGAAATAGAAATCTACGTCGTAAACAGGAACAAACTAGACATTAAACATTGCGTGCCATTGGACGACAAGATCTAGCGTGGAGGGAAAAGGTAAATGGATGAGAAACGGTTTATGTTATTTAATATGACCACCATGTCTACCATGGAGACTAAAATATCATGTTCTTTTAAATTGCATGCATACATTTTCTTTTATTATTAATAGTTTTAGAAATGATTAATAAAAAGGTTCTAATCTACTGTAGTGAGATATTAAAAAATAAATATCGTGTACATATTGGAATTGTAGAAATACGAACTCCTATCATAACCAGCTGCAGATCGCAAAATTACCGTAAAATACTGTATAAGATTTTCGTTGTGTACTTGTGTGAGTATGCTTGGTTCTCAATTTCATGACTTGATATATAAAGGATATTTCATGTGTCTAGTGAAATAGCATGTATCTCTCATCGAGATATTTTCACGAGTGGAGCAGCCACGAGTGGAAATATCGGTGTTCCCACGTCACGAGATGAGAAATACATGCTATTTCACTAGACATGTGAAACATCTTATTTATTATATACTTTTATTATATAATTATCAACAAAACTTTGAAAAGAAAACTATGAAATCTCCCAACTGGACAATGTAAGCTGACGTCATAAGCTGTCAAAATAACGCGTCACAATCGATCATCGAACGTTTTGAAATAAAATGGCGACGAGCTAGCCTTCAATAGTTTTAACGACAAATAGAAGTCAAAACAGAATAAATTCAATTAATCGACAAACACAAACAACTGGTACAACTATGAAACATCGAAAATGTTAAACGTGACGTGTTAAATTGATCAAATAATTGTACAATGAACTGACGAAAGAGCCAATCGGCATCGTGGTTCACAGCGGGTTCAGTAGTATCGGAAGGTGTTCTCTTCACTGCAGTGATGATAACACTGTTCTCGTCACTGCAGTGATAATGATATCACTTTTCTCAGGTTGAGAAATCTCAGTCTTTCACTGTGAAGTATATACTAATATTGATGCACTGCAGTGCAGATTTTGTACTTCTTAGAAAGTTACCTTCTAAAATGTCTATCATTTTTAATGAGAACAAACTATGGATCCATGACATAATACACAGTCATTGTGAGAACAGCTAGAGCGACTGTATTCCTTTTCTCAGCAATATCAATGCCTATTAACAGCAATCTCATAAATACGCATGTACATACTGTATAGATATGGACGGAATAATCCTTTCTGTTTTATTATAAATAGATGTATCCTATGGCTGTATCATGAATATAGAATGTTATCGAGATGCTTACGTCATAGCCATTTGTGTATATCGACAAGTGCTTTAATCAGTTTAATCAATCCTGGTTTATTTTTGAGCATCCACGAGAGGTGTCCTGTGGTGTGCCATAATATCTGTATGATTAATACGTGGATCTGTCTGTCTGAAAGTAATGTTGCAATTTCTTTAAACATTTGAAAGACGTGGGAAAAAACAGCGATTAAAGGTTTAAACAGTTGAATAGCCATTCTAACAACGTCGACGATAACAATGAAAAACAAGGAGACTACAACGACGACGGTATGGAAAAGGTGGATATAACGTCAGTACTGAATACATAAGGTAAAGTACCGACTAGTCAAAATGTCAGTCATTGCAGTTATTCTGAGATTAATATGAATATGCACAGTTAGGGTTTCTATGTTTCCAAGAAGATAAATACAGTCGATACCTTCAACAAACCACTCTCGTTCCGAGAAGGTACTGTCTTGCAGTTGTACTATCTGGAAGTAATTACAGGAATGAATGATATATATCTACCGGCCTCCTATCATTGATCGAATTCGGAAGCATCTTGGTTACCATCTTGATAATCAGTCTTCGTCGAGATATTCAGGAATACTGTCCTTCGGCACGGAGACGTGGAGGCGATTTGCAGGAATTTGGACGGATGTTCTTTGAATAAGATACATGTATAATTACACTCATTCATTTGACCCCGTATGGGCGCGGAACGAAGAAAAGCTGTTGGTAGAGAGGAGTATTCCTTGTGGAAAAGTCGTGCTCCTTTATCATCGCAATGATCTACGGGAATGCATAAGGACGTGGGGTTTTGCATACAGGGGAAACAGAGGAATTTCGAAGGAACGTAAAACATGATTCACGCTCTATTATCATGTTGATATTGATCATAAGTGAACTTTTGCAGAGTTTCCGTACATGGTTATCCAAAACTTAAAGACCTATAATTCAGCGAGATTAAATCAATAATTGATAAGTACTACAAACCTGCAAGTACATGTCAGTACTGGGAAAATATAATGATAATAAGAATTATTCTACTGCTGCTGCCGATGACTATGACAACAACGATGATGGTAGTGATAATGATGAAGATGAGGAAGTTGAATATTTCATCGTTTCGTGCTCATCTCTCAGACAACACCAATCAAAATGGCACTATTGAGTTCCATTTAACTATATAATTAGGAAATCGTCCTTTGAGGCTAAGTGAACCCACAATCCACCGGGGTAAACTCTGATTTGCCACGCAAGTGACGTCAGATCTAGATATCCCGAGTGACCTCAAGTCATTGATGTCAAACTCCATCATTAACAAGATAAGGGCACAGAGGACAATCACCAAATGAATCAAGAACTTGATCATTGATGCTTTTATCTAAGCAATCATAATAAAATATGCATAATGAACTAGTCGTGAAACGGGACAACAGTATAACATACTCCATTGTTTGAGACAGTTGATTAGCTTTTACATTCGTTTTCTACGGTATTTATTGCAGCGATATCGCGACGGTCTGTTTACAGCAGGAGGAGAAACCACAACAAGTTTGTCTTAGTGGAAGGTCCGTATATTGTCACACACCCAGCACAGATAAGCAATGGCTACAAAGGACGTATATTATACACCTACTGTTTACCATTAAGTACATTTGTAATGCCAACCAAATGCCACTCTTCCAGGCGGGATTCGAACTCGACCTTTAATTTGTCTTGGATCTTGATGTCGAGTGTTGTTGATATCGAGTGTTGATACTTGATATCATATAATTGTTTGACAGATGGCCTTATTGACATTGTGACGTCGACAACAAATTGTAAGCCAATTTATAACTAAGGACAATGTCATGCTGTAAATGTTACACAGTGAACATTATTCAGGGTGTAACAAACACATATTTAAATACCCTTTTATTTTCTTATTACGTAAAATATGGGTTAACGATACCCGTAGATACCCGTGTGCAAGTTTGGCATCCGGAAGTTTTTAACTCTATGTGTACCCGTGATTCGGAATCAACCATAATAGGCCGGGAGCTGAGTAGACCTACCATGAAAGTAGTCAAATGGAGCTGTTTCCATGGTAATATACCAAAGATTAGAGACCACCATGCAACGCAGTTAATTGACTATATCTCAGTCACCTTTTGAGATAAGATGTGGAATTGGTACCAAAATGGACCTTATGCATTGTGCATTGTTTCAGTGGTATATTCAAGTAAAACAATACACCAATGTGTTCTACAATCAAGGACGATTATTGCAATATCAAATTTGTTACTTTAAAATACGCTTTAAATGGCACTAGAGGTGTTTCAATGGCAACATATATAAAGTAGAGACTACTGGCGTGGGAAAACAGTAAATTGACCATATCTTGCTCAGTTTTAGAGGTAGATACATGAAATTTGTACCAAAATGGATCTTATGCATAGTGAATTACCATAACATATAATATGCCTGAAATAGAAATATTTCATTGTTATTTTAATTATTTTTTACATAAATGCAGAATTTTGTAAACAAATCAATAACAGGTCAAATTTAACACTATGGAAACTAAGATAATGCTATATTTGAGTATAAAATGCATCAATGTGTTCTATAATGAAAGGGGGGTGTTGTACTACCAAATCTAGTACGTTAACATATGCATACGTTGGAATTTCAATTGTTTCCAGAGCAACACATACAAAGAAGTATGCCAATTCGTGAGTAAATTACAAAAATTACAAAAATACAAATAACGGAATCAATATATGGACAATAACTCGTAAAGTATTATTTCAAGTAACATAATTTGAGGTCTATACGAATATTTTAGATGGCTACAATTCAAATAGAATTATTATTTGCATGATTTGATGATTTATTGTAACATGGAAAGTAATAAATTACATAAAATGGTCAACTTTAATGTGTTTCAGGTGAGTTAGTATTCCTTGTTAAAGAGACGGTATGATACTATGCTCGCTCCACCAACCTAATTGGCTGCTCACTTTGGTCATTTCACATTAAAATTACTTCTTCTATTAACTCTATACCTGTAAAAATACAACAATGATAGGTTACAAATGTCAAATTACTAAATATTTGGCGGGAGGAATGGCAAACTTGGTTCGGGAAAGGATACTGGAAGTAGTGGGAGATCTGCAAGCATGAGATGATATATAGCTGTGGAGTAACTGCATAATGGAAATTCATAATATACTAGTATATGAACAGCAAAGAATCTAGATTATTCAGGTATCAAAATAATGTTGTTGCATCCCAGGAGTACCACTATGGTGTCTGCAGATATGTTGACTGGGAACAACTATCCTTGTGATAACATTCCCCTTTAGGATCATTGCCAGTGAAACATTGTCAATATTGGAAGATATCTTGAACTGGAGCAGAGCACTAGTATTACCAATAGATTCATTTACCAGCATTGTATCAATATTTATGTGGTGCATGTCTTTGTTAAAAACATGATATTCACTCTGGTTATTGAACAATGTTTTGTGGCACACACAAGAACCATCATCGTGTACATGAGCACAACCATCACAAGCAGGGCTCGATGTTATCTGACCATCTTCTAGAATTATCTTATAAACATTCTTGAATGCTAGTTCTGTGAATACTATATGCATATACAAGGCCAGTTCGACACCATTCTTAGAAGTTCGCACCTAAGACATGTAGATGTCCAACTACTCGCAGTAGCCTTTCTCGAACAGTCTCACCAAGTTTGTAAATCCTTTCCTGACAAATATTCAAGTATATATTGTTCCTATTCATGTCCACCTACTTTCATGTTTATCAATGGTTATACACATTTCTTATGAACCTTAATGCGATAGTTGTCTACTTCCGATTCCAGGAATGACCGAAGCTTTACATGTTAACCATCATTCAATTGATTACTACTATACTTCTACTATACTTCTACTTCTACTACTACTACTACTACTACTACTACTACTACTACTACTACTACTACTACTACTGCTGCTACAACTACTACTAATACAGTCACTATATAGTCACAAAGTAATATTTGTGGACATTTCATGTAATATATGATGTTCCATATTACAATAATTCATTACATTATACAAATAATAATTCTATTCATGTAGTAATCCAAAACATTGGTATAGACCCCAAATTAATGTTACTTGTATTAATACTATAGGAGTTATAGTCCTTATAATAATTTCAGAGGTCTACTCAGATCCCTGCCTCGATGTTTTACTGATAGCAACGAATATATATGCGGACTAATTCCATGTTACCTCTAAATCAGTACTGCAGTCCGAAAGACTATACAACAATCAAACGTAGTTTCGATAACTGATCACATCATAATAGATTTAAGGTAACAAGTCTATAGTATTCTGTTATTGTTGCTGTTGTGTGTATTTAACCTAATAACGTCCCGTTTTTATCGATCATGTCGAACGCTGTGTACTGTCAAAAATAGTCCTGGTATTTAATCCAATGGGAACGCTAGAAACCTATACGTACCGCTCGGTACGTATGGTTTCATTCGTCACACGTTTAAACAACACGCAGGGGTAATAAATCATACCATGTGTTTAGAGAACTCATTAAGAACCTATAAAGAATTGTTTTAATAAAGAACTCCTTTATTATAACTTCAAATAATTCTCAACAAACACACTATACATGGACGGACGACCATTTGTACTATGTATCTCCGAGTACCATCATCCCGTGTAGCAAGGTGCCATTTAACTGACAAGACCCGTAATGTAACTTCGATTTACTATTGCCAGTAACAACAGGAATCTTAGTCATTGAGAAATAAACAGAGCCCTATGTCGTGGCCTTGGGCTCCTAATGGTCCACGTCCGGTCAAGCGCTATACGTATTGGTCTAAGTATCAGCAATTTGATCTGAATTAGCATCTAGGCACCAATCTGTGATTCCAGCTAAAGTCTCCATGATCAGCATCGCTTACCTTGTTACAGTGCGAGAGTTCACAGCCGTGAGTAATGTTCACGAGATACATGGAATATTTGCTCAATGCTAGACACTGCGCAAATAGGAATTTGCCATCTTTTTATTTATTTCTTCATGCCTTTCTTTCTCTCACTCGTTCTCTCTATAACTCTATCATATACACACACGCACGCACACGCGCACATACACACGCACACACACACACACACACTGCATTAGTAAGTGATTGTTTGTAATGCTACTTCATAATGCGCCAATCAGCGTTGGATAGTTCATGACGATGTTTCAATTGAACAGATCTCTGGAAACAGACACCTCATACAGCCAGATAATTATCTACAACTGCTATAATAAATATAGCAAAGCTGATAGAAGTGGAGCCTTGTTCTTCTGGTTATTAATATCTGATCGCGGTCGTAGTCAATGAAGTCAATTCAGACTCGGCAGTCAATAACTGGGCCGCGTTGCTCAGAAATACTATACCTATCTATCTCTCTATGTCTCTCTCTGTGTCTCTCTCTCTCTCTCTCTCTCTCTCTCTCTCTCTCTCTCTCTGTGCGTGTGTATTTTTATTGCTTTACCGCCATATTGTCGAATGGCACAACGTCAAGGCAGTTGGAGAACATCCAAACCCATATAGTTTTTGTCACATGTAACAAGAAACATATGTAACCGCTCTGAAGCCAATACATTAACAGCAAATAATATAATCTAACCATTGTCGTTATTATTGCTATCATGAATACGTTTTATATTCAATCACTTGACTGAATATAAAAACGTAGAACAATTGGTACAGCTTTATTTAATCATAAAAACAACTTTTCGTATGTCAGTGAACAGAAAATTCTAAGACATGTTCGTTTTAATTTTGGCGTAAAACCGCTTTCAATATTACTTCGCTCATATGATGGAACTACAAGAATTATTTGGCTTCATTGAACGTAAATAACAAGACATACAATAAAGGTATTGAATGGTGCTATAAGGAATGATTACGACTGAACAACCTAATACATACATGTATACATGATTGAAAAAAACAAACATTTAGACGTGCCGCCACGTCACGCTTATAAAACTCCATCAATTAACTATAGCACCGTACAGACGACAGGAATCACCTTGGAACTATTTCCGTCATTATTTAAGGCAACAATAACATACCTATTTTGACTCAGAGCAGGATCAATTTCCTCACCATTTAACCACTGTATGAAGTCCATCTCCTATTAATAAACACAGCTATTGTTATGTCAATCCTAGGGTCAGGAATATGGCGCCTGACTTTATCCAATACTGAATGGTAACGTTAGAACCGTCTATGGCCGAGCTGGGATCTATTAGCCAACCAGACACGAACTTTAGTCGGCTGATCTCCTGCAATCTAATCATGGAGACAAAGTAGCTTCATTGCTGGAAGGTCTTTGTCTTAAGACTAGCACCAGTGATCACGTGACGTTCTTACCTATATATCCCTAGAACTATATTTGGCCATTATTTCATTGATGTCAAATAGTGAACTAATATAGTTCTCGGGATATATGTGAAAGTTCTTTGTACATTATTAAAAATGGTTCTTAGGGGGTAATATTAATCCTAATACATTATTATAGACACATGAAATATAAATTTGAAACTTTTACAATCTCATTAAAATCAGATCCGTAGTCTATGTCACATCTTATTCTCACCAAAATACCCCTATTCAAAATATCACCCTAGAGCAGATAAGCAAGTCTAGATAAAGAATGTCAGCGGCTCCTTTCATATACATATAATACCAATTAATATAATTTCTATTTAAACTATGTATATTCACCCTCTGAGACTATGGACAGTCTGTCATATCCGAAAATGGACATCGCTCATTTGCACCAAAAGATTGTCAAACATAATGTTTAATTAGAAGGAACGAAACGAGATCTGATTTTAATTAGATTGAACCTTTTTGTGGATCATTTTACAAGAATATCATTACAATTGTCGTCTAAGTTATAAGGAACACTAAAGGTTATACCCTCAGGTCTCGTACTGTTTGGTACACGTTACGGTTGGATAGAAACGGTCCGGTTACCGTATTTAAGAAAAGAATAGGGACTCTAGGTGATAAACTATCAATATGCCAATAAAGATATTGAGGAAGCATTTGCTATGTTACGACTATATCAGATATGATATAACGTTAATGTATTATTCAGCATTAACAAGTCGTGAAACTCAACAAGTGCATGTGGCTCTCCTTCATAGTAATTATATTTGAATACATATGCAAGTTAATTATGTGTAGAATGATATATTTAACATTTTATTAACAGTTCAACGCAGTATGATTTGAAATGATTGTAAATAAATGTCTACTATTACAATCTACCACTTTCCATATTGTTTCTGCATTGCATCTCGATTTTTAGTCGCGACATGTTAATCTTCTCGTTGTCAAGAACCCATCTCCATATCAAATTATCTATTAATAGAAGTCATCTACTCGATTAGAATGACTCCGTGGTCAAGGACTTCTAATGCTAGTCTGGATGATAAGAAGATTGGGGGAGAGAATACAGTAAGTCTGGATGGCAGTCCAACGTGAATCTATTAACCCACAGGTCACGTATTGGCAAGTGTTGGTTAGGGGTAGTTGGTCTAATGACAACAATTGGGCTTTACAAGACAGCGTGATGTCATGGGCATTGACATTATACAGATCAAGACGTTACCAGAACAGAACGGAACCTTTATTTCTCTCAGGTCGGTAACTTCAACATCTGAGGTACCTGTATCTTCTTTTTTTCTGTACACAACTTACAAGGTAACAAGGAAGGGCTAGTCATGAAGTTGACATTTAATAAATTTAGTAGTAATTATAAGCGTTAATAGTTTTTAGTTAATAGTTTTAAAGAACCCAAAAAAAACCAACTACTTTGAATTGCTCTCTCTCTCTCTCTCTCTCTCTCTCTCTCTCTCTCTCTCTCTCTCTCTCAATGGAAGTAAGTTTATGACCTTTATAAGGATGTACTAATTGTTCCTAAGACAGTGTGTACAATGTATATTGTTGGTATATTTTAAACTCATGTATAATGTAGATCTTCACCAAAGTCCCACAATATGTCACATTGGATTTAACCATCTCATGCATGTATATGCATTCACAACTTTCATACGACGGTATATTGGATGTATTCTGTATTTTACTTTACTGTATGTCTTCACAACAATAAAACGAATATAAAATAATGTAAACATTCAGAATTAATACGTCCACTCATGCACATTTATACATGTATTGTCCCAATTTGATAAAAGTTCAGTTATCTTTAATATTTAATGTTTAATGGCTATAGTTCATGATGATAATATACTAGGTTTGACTGAAACATTTAGGGCTAACTAATTTATGCATTATATACTCCTCAAACATTTTGAGTCTCTTGAGAGTTTAGCTGCTGTCCATATACAAATAAATAATTATATACTATAATTATATACTATACCGTATCGCATCTTATTAATAAACTGAGAGGCTTGAAGTGACCTTCGATTTTCTGAAGTATTTTCTGACAGTGGACGCAAGCTAATATAATGTTGTCTGAATTATCTCTATATACAAGAGTGCATGTCCTCGAATACTGTACGCCACAGTATGGGCGACAAATTGAATGCACTGACCTTTCCAGGAGTTTAACAAAGCTTATTGCCGTCTTGAGTCTTGACATTTCCGAGCAATTTAATAATGCAACGGTTTATTCGATTTTTATGTTTCGCTAATCTAGTAGAGAAAATAAAGTGCCTCTATTCAACCATAAACAGCTTAGTTGCAATACATTATTCAGCTTTGCAATATTTAAATAAGATCTAGATACGATTGGATTTTATGCAATTGACAATACATGTATCCGTTAAAATGTTAGCGATATGCAAAGAATATATGGACGTGATGGAATAGGGAGACATACGTTAAGAAGTAGCTTGGATAATTCCCCTGATGCAAGAAACTACATTGTTGTCAAGGAATGCGTTTATAAAGGTTTTGGTAAAATGTTCAGCTTTGACATATCTACTAGTATTCAAAATTGTGGAAAGAAATATATAAATTAATGTTACCAATGATACCATGATCCAGAATTTAGCAACACATTTATCCAAAATCTGTTTCCCTTTGCCACCAAATCTGTCAATACTTATATTCCCGCTGGAGCAAACACTAATAAAATCAAATAGGAATGTATCCAATATTTACGATACATAGGTTTCCATGGTTTTGATTTGAGTAGATGATCGCGTCGGGATATAAAGGAAGCATAATAATGTTATGATTTCCCGTCAGCAGCAGAACTGCACAGACAGATGCTGCTGTCAATGAAACCATGCCGGTTTGTTCTGCATGCTCCGAATGAAATCACGCCGTTTCGTCTAGGATTCTCCGAATGGAACCAGGCCGGTTGGGTCAGGTTATCATTAATCTTTGTATGTCACTGGACCAAACCCAATTATATAACCTACCATATTATTTACACGACACTCTTATCGCACCATGACACGGGATTAGGGAAACATCATCCTCGTCGCGACTAAAATATCACAGAGATCCTCAGTAATTCAATATAGTGTGCAGTCCCTGACGAGACGGACATCCGTATGTCAACAAAACCCACATTTACATATTCAGAAAATAAGTGAGATATATTTTTGTTTGTTCTTGTCATCCTATATCAGTACGTTACTGTCGTTTCCGGTGACTTATCATTGACTGCAACCTTTTATATATAGTTCCCTTGATGGCAGATGACAGCGTGAATGTCATTGTTTGGTTTATGCATGTCTGTTGATACACGAGCGGGCGTTTATATACAATATACGCCTTGTTTTCTACATGCGATACAGCCATCAGTATCAACTCTATCAACATTGACAGACAGGTGTCTAAATGTCAGCCACATAGATATACAGTTTCGTGATCAGTTGAATTATGAATAAATTTGATATACGAACAGAAAAGGTTAGTAGCCATCTAATTCCATTTACATTTATCGTTATGACATCTTGACATTTTACCATTGTCTTGACGATGCAGAATATGGCTTGGTCCCCGTTCCACAGAGCGGTCGTAGCTCTACGAGAGTCGTAACTTAGTGTTACGTATATGAGTTACAACTCTCGATGGCGAGAGTGAGGAGGAGTCGAATTTCCGAATTTCAGGCCATGGAATTTCTTTTGACGACCGATTTGCACTCGTGAGTCGTAAATTTGATTGATTTCAATTGGGTCCCAGAATACTTTTTATTCAATCAATTGTCTAGTGAAGCTTTTTAGCACAAGCACTACTGGCGTCTCATCATTTGTTCCACTCGCCATTTAAAAAAAATAAAAGCTGTACATTCAAACAAAACACAGACAATCTAATATGGGACAATGTTTTCTGACGTCATATCCACAAGTCAATCACGAAATGACATGCAATAGTCTGAGGCCAGACCTGTGCGTACATTCTCATATTATGACTACTCGAAGCATCTAGTCGGGACAAACAGGACGAGTGTTTGCTCAGACCAGAGAACTCCCAAAGGGAGAATACTCTAATAAGCAGTTTATCGGTATAGTGTCGAAGGTGTTTTTTTAATTTTTTTTTATAGGGGTTTTAAGTCGCTTTCAAGATTATTTCACTTATATCACTACGTGCCAGTTTAGGGCAGGAGGAAACCCGCAACATCCGTAGCGCTGAATGTTGCAGTAAACCTGCGAGCATCGGCTGGT
>JAUTBT010030116.1:0-19015 GCA_032361225.1 Lepetodrilus schrolli | reverse complement strand
CTAAGCATCTGATATTGACACTACATACTAGCTCTAAGCATCTGATATTGACACTACATACTAGCTCTAAGCATCTGATATTGACACTACATACTAGCTCTAAGCATCTGATATTGACACTACATACTAGCTCTAAGCATCTGATATTGACACTACATACTAGCTCTAAGCATCTGATATTGACACTACATACTAGCTCTAAGCATCTGGTATTGACAATACATACTTACACCAGAATTTGCCTATACCTCAGTTTCAACCCATAGCCAGCGTGTTCCTTTCCACAAATGTCAAGAGATTGAACAAAGTTGATTATTTTATAATGTTGCTTGTCTTATGTCTTACTATTGGCATGTGTTAGTAGTGTCTCTTTCAGTGTTCCAGCAGTGAACTCAGTTGTCAGATAATGACTGCTATAGTATACTAACTTTAATCTGGGCCAGTTCCATGGTAAAGGGATGGTCTGTATGGTGGTATTGCAATGGGCGGTGGTTATAAATTTGAGCAGAGTCTAGCACCACCATCAGTATCTGCGTTTGTTGCCTTTCTGATGTGGTTATGACAAGATGCACTGCGCATCACAAACTTCTGCAGTGCAGATACTATACTTGGCGTTCACAGGTTTACTGCAACACTCTGCTGCAAGTGGTGCAGGTGTTTGAATGCAGGACCCTTGGCTCCGAAGTATGAGATCTATCACTGCACTACCATGGTGAAGTTAACATAGCTGTGTTGAGGTGTGTGTGTAGCTACTGCTTGTGTGTGGTTTACTAATGGCTTGCTTTTCTCCCTTTCCCTCTCTCTCTTGCTCTCTATCTCTTCACTAACCAGAGAAGAAAACAGCGGACATGTCACAGGAGGAGATCCTCTCGTATGTTACAGGCAGCATCGCCACGGAAACAGCAGGAGACCAGGATTTCGACGAAGTTCTTCGGAGGTGAGTCTGTCGTGGAAATAATCCACATCCAGGTTGTTCTGTACAAACATTAAATGGGTCAGCAATCTTGCAGCTTTTGTAAAGTTTTAGTGACATAATGGTTTGCAATGTTTAATGATGTGCGGGGTGTCCTACTCTTTAGCTGAGTAAGGATCATTAGTTGATTATGATGTTCATTTCTATTGCTACCATGAATCAGTGAAAATAAACTAATACAGATGAGACTTTTCACTGGTAATATCCTGAATTATTGAGCAGTCAACAGATAGTTGCAAAATTGGATGATTCTGAAATGTTTTCCTATTTGTGATTATATAATTTCTCAAATTCTCAATTAGTTGTTCGCCAGATATCGATACTATGGCATATTCTCAGTTTAAAACATTGAAACTGACAAAGTAATGATAGATGCATCATGACTAACTCCTTGATTACTCACTACCATTTCATTTCATCTGTCTTAATTTGTATAAATGTATTGTCTCTTTCTTGTCAGTCTCGATCCACGGAGGTAATTACCATTTGTCGCATGTCCTATCACATTGTCTTCCTTTCCCATTTGAGCATGTTGCAGGAAGATAACTCCTCGACAATATTGTACTTTATCTTGAAAGTTTGCTTGCATCATTTTACTTTACATTGATATTACATTTTGCTTTCCACTTCACTCAGAATTATGTTTCCGAGTATGTTCAACACAGTATATATGGTGTAGAGTAGTCATCAGTAAGGATATTCATTAAAATTGCTCGATGCATCTTGCCACCTCAGTGTTTGTCTGTAGAATACCAAACCAATCATCTAAACGATTTGCATCTTGTGCTTATTTACCGTCATTGCTTTGTACTGCTCAGTAGTTATCAGTGTAATAAAACAGGCTATGTCAGATTCAGTGACAATTTATGGACCTGGCTACATGCATTCCATTATTGTATTCACCGTACAATTGCTTCTAGTCAATAGTATGAGCATGCATTTTGAGATTATTCAGTATGCTATCGAAGTAAATTTTAGGAACCATTTGCAACTTTCTATGCATTTATTGGCGACACTACACATACTATGCTTTTACTGTGAAAACCCTGATTCCTTGTCGCTGAAATAATGTCAGGAATGGTGTAAAGGACTTAACGCTTTCAATACAAATCGTGTAATATCTCGTGGTGGCGCCAACAACCTATCGTTACCACACCACACAGACAAACACGTGATGACATATAGCATCAGAAAACTTAGCGAAAATAACTACACATCCAGTTTATGGCATTGAAGGTGTGTGCAGTGTTCATTTATCTAACAGGAGTTTCCTCCCTATGACCTCTGCAATATTTTTCGTAAAATACATTTTTAAAGTAGCCAACCTTGGATCGAAATCTTCTCCAATATGGTGGATGTGCATGAATGTTTTCATAGTAAGCACTAAACATATCAATTCATTTATATATCTAGCTTGTAGTCCAAATGCTAATCTTTAATTTGATACAAAAACGTACGGCACCGTCGGTAGTACTTGGACAGGTGGTAGTACTCCGACACTGATCAAACTATTAATAATATGTATAAGATTACATACGTAGGCACATATAGTGTGCGCATACAAATGCCTCTTCCGCCTGGCCATGACAATATTCCAAAAAGCACGTTGAATGATAAAGTTACGGATAAAGTGCCCCTGGGGTAAAAGAAGGGACCAGTTCCCATAATGAAGAAAACAAACTAGCAAACTGGATAATAGAGATGGCCAAAACTGGCTACGGCCGTACTACGGAGCAACTCTTTGACACTGCAAAAAAATCCTTTCAGAAACCAATAGAGCCAATCCTTTTACCAACAATCGACCGGGGAAGGATTGGTTCTGTGTATTCCTTAGGTGCAATTCTAACATTTCTGTGAAAGCACCAATGCAGGTCCCAAAGGAAAGGGCAATGGTATCGAGAGAGAAAATCGAGATGTGGTTTGAGATGTGTATTTCTTATTTGGCAAACAACACCGACAAAGAATTGTTGGAAGATCCACATCGGTGGTTCAATGCTGATGAATTAGGCTTTCCTCTTTGCCCCAAAAGTGGCAAGTTAAGCAACTCGCTCAGGAGTTACATGCCTAATGAAAATTACAGCTACATTTACAAGAACGCGATATGCTTATCATATCCACGTATATTTGTGGGCGTATCCAATAAATTAACGTTGATCATTCAAAAGTATAAGTATGTCTAGAATTATGCTGTGAAACAAAACATTCTAGCCTTTTGCATGTTTAGGTGTCCTATTTTCGTGCACTTTCTCCGATTAGTAAACTAAAAAAAACATAAATTTATGTGTAAATATGTATTAGAAAGAGTTATAATTATTGTATTTCACAAACTCAGCCTTAGTTTGAATTAGTTTGAACTCGCACTACACCCAGTGCATTTATGTTGTTTTGCTGTGTAATCTGTACTCCTTTTATATACTTACCTATTATGGTAAGTATAAGTAAACTGGATGTAAAACTAAACATTTAACCTACTAGCGCTATAAAGAATATTAATTAATAATATAATCCTGATTAGTTTGTTTCATTATAATTTTTCAAACAAAGCTAATAAGAACACATTTGCTGACTGAACCAAGATGCTTATGCTGGTGTTTACATGTAGATGATAGATCTTTTAATTAAAATTTAAGAACCTGTTCCCTAGCTCTGTAATAAAACGGTTAATATAAATGTGTGAATTTTGGTTTGTCCTTGTCCTTGGGCTGGCAAAGTAATACACATTTATCTAGAACTAATTAAGTCTTTTCCCTTGCATTTTCTATCCTCCATAACTTTAATTGTAATTTTGCTCATATCCTACAGAAAGTGAACACACACACACACACACACACACACACACACACACACACACACACACACACACAAAACACAAAGTGGTAATATGGGTTTTGCTCTTTAATATTTTTGCATTAGGTTTGTGGTATTTTAGAGACTATACTACAGATTAAAAGATGATGATTAATTAATTTCACCAGTCCACCCGGGGGAGGGATAATTCGGACAGCAAAAGCTGAGCGTCGGCTCTCAGATCGTGTTGGTAAAGACGGGACAAGTCCACCCAGTGACGGAGAAAAATTATCCATAGCCGCGGAACGGGAACTTCAAGCAGAAAAACGAGCTGCATGGAGGAAGGCTAGGTGTGTTAGTGAACTAGTAAACAATGCCTTCAGTAGATATGAATATAATTACAGGCTAGCCATTATTTGACGAATTGAAAGACATGCCTTATTCAATAGGTCAATTTAAGTATAACCTACATTAATTATTAACATGAAAAACAATAGTAAACGGTTCACAGTAGGAAGATGTTGTATACCGATCGTTGTTTTGTTTTGATTGACACATGTTGTTTGTACCCGTACGTGTTTGTGTTGTTGCGGTAGATTGATGTAGGTATGAAAGTACTTCACATACAGTATGTGTATTATTGTTTCTACCAATTTGAAAATCACAATGCATGTTACATGGCCACAGCCCCAAAATGTTTTGTTTTGCGACTGCCGTTAAATTGTTGTGAATCGAGATGATTTCTATGATCCTCGTATAATAGACACCCATACTTGTACAGTATCCTTGTAATGTTTATCTAATACTTTAATTCCATTCTTGGCCATATGCTATAATGTGTTACGTATGTATCATCTAACTGATTTGCTGTACAACTGTGCATAAGCTCCCACTGCTCTAGATCCAGTACGAAACATGGCCTGTGTGTACTTTACTGAAACATGGCCTATGTGTACTTTACTGAAACATGGCCTGTGTGTACTTTACTGAAACATGGCCTGTGTGTACTTTACTGAAACATGGCCTATGTGTACGTTACTGAAACATGGCCTATGTGTACATTACTGAAACATGGCCTGTGTGTACTTTACTGAAACATGGCCTATGTGTACATTACTGAAACATGGCCTGTGTGTACTTTACTTCCGGTTAACGTTGTTCAGGTGCCTTTATTATTTGAGCCTTGCTAATTTACCAGTTATTTATGTTCTAGGATGAATTCTCTAGAAGCTGATGCTGTTCGAGCTCAAGCTGTGATTGCCCATGCCAAGGAGATGTCTAAAGATGCCACGACCACACCCACTTCTACCCTCTCCACAGTCGACATCGCATTCGCTGGTCAGTTGAACAAATATGCTTGTAACTTGGTGGGTGGGATTCAGCGTGTCCGAGGCACATCATACCTGTATTGCACAGGGGTTCGGTGATATTTAATAATAATAATTGAATAATGATAATAATAGTATAAAGGAGACATGCTACCAGTCTGTCAACCTCAACTAGCAATTTTAAATGTGCATATCTGTTATATTTTCAAGCTCTGTAGTTATCCTAATGGTACCACTTCGTGCTCCCCGTGGGTGCGGTTCTTACCATAAATACCTCTGAATTAAATCACATCTCTGATAACCCTGAACGAAGTTATTGAAATTTTCAGAGAATAACAATGAATCATCCTAGTTGTGTAGACGGAAGTTCAAGTACCCAATGCACGTACTCTCTTCTGGTTGGTTAAACATAAATAGTAAATAGTCTTGGGGAAAATTCAAAGCTAGACATTGTATTTTGACAGTGCATGTGAAACAGTTTATTTAAAATACGATGTATAGCAGACAACAGAGCTTGAAATAAAATAGATGTGCACATTTTAAATTTCAGTCACGTGTTGACCTAGACTGGTAGCATGTCTCCTTTATATTATTATTATTGTTATTATTATTATTTCATCATTATGAATATTATTATTAAATAAATGACTTTGTTATTAGATCTATAGATGAAAAAAATATTTAAATTTGTTTTGTTTACTATTCTATCACCGAACACCTGTGCCGTATTGTGGGGGCAAAGTTCAGAAGAAAGGAATGTTTGTGAACGGTTTAGGCATGTGAACATACATTGCTGTATGTAGGTACATCCCCAAGTTATTGGGATATTATTCCTTAAAATGTTTTGTTAAATGTTAAATATTTGTATCTGCTATTTTATGTGAAGTTCTGCATGATGTTGATTTGCAGTGTCTGAATATCTCGGTGTGTATGTCTTTTAGTAGTTGCTCCCCTTTGACAAGGCTGCATTGTTCAGACTTTGCATTGTTCAGACTTTGCATTGTTCAGACTTTCCAGCGTGCACTTTATATATGTGTTTTTTGCATGACATTTTACTTTGAATGGTCTACCTCCAGATGATGATGATGATGATGATCCTGATCATTCTATGGGTCAAAATGGTGATCAATCGTCCCAGGTTGGTCTTATATTCTGAGCATATATCTCTAAACATTCACATTTGTAGATATTTATTTGTATCCACCCACTGTCCATACAATACACACATTTATTTTCTTATTTTATCAAAATGAAAAAACCTACTTTTAAATCAGCTTGGTCATATTACTTGTATAGTTTGTGGAAATAAGTTTTTGATTGAGCAATCCTCTGTGCATGCTTAGTGGGTTGCCAATCTAAACAATTACTAAAAAAGCAGTACACAAGTTAATTTTGTGGCCAGACATTAGCACAGAACTAACCGCATGGAGCTTAACAATGTATATTTCTGGTGTTGAACTTCGATTTTGTAATATCACCACTCTTTGTTAAACAAAACAACGTTGTAGAATGTTTTCCCATAATATGTAAAGTATTCATTAACATATAGTCATCCACTTTAAAAGTTATTTTACAAATATACATTGGATATTTTACATATTGCAGTAAGACACTTTACAACTTAAGCAATATTACAAGTTTATAGTTTTACAAATTGCATATATTTTTTACAAAGAGTGGTGATTTTGTAGGCAAGTTCAACACCTTTTTTTAACAGATTCTTGGCTTGTTCCAGCAAACTAATATTAACTCAAACAAGTATTAACTCCTATTTTTATATCATGCTGCTAAAAGCCTTTCTTGCTATCCCCAGTGTGTTTATGTAAGTGCTGACCATATTATTACTATACCTGTGGATATATGTATTTGAAATATTGCTTATTAGGACATTTGGAAATTGTAATATTTGGACATTTTTGTATTTCTTACCTCAAAGTTTCTATCATGGTTGCAAAGTTGTCACGTTCACAAAAGAATAAAAGTTGTCAAGACACATTTAAGTAAATGACACTGTAATATACCATGTAGCCCAGGTGAACGTCTAGAATGGATTTAATTGTGGGATCGCACCTGCTGTAATGTGCACACATTTTTGGTTTGTCCAGGACAACTGTGTCCTATTTTATGAAACTGACAGCAATTTGCGTTTCTCTTTAAAACTAAATCAGATCCAATTGTTAACTGAAAACTGCACATGAGGGGAAACAACTCCGTTATACGCTAAGTTTTAAACTCTGTGACTCCAAGAAAATATCGTATTTTGAACACCCGAAGGACTTATATGCCAGATATTTACACTTCTCCCAAAGCTTTTATTTGGTAACTATTGTATTGTAGCAATTTTCACTTTGATACCAGTATATCAATATTACATGAACTCATTGTTCTATGACTAGTTTATACTAGAAAAGCTGGCTGATTTTTCTTGCATTCAATTGATTGACAAGCTAAATATGGCTAAGTTTAAAGGAGACTACCTAGACAGCTAAGAGGGAAGTTGCAGTTGTCGCAAATGGGTGAAAGATTAACGTAGCGATGTTGAGCAATAAATTAGTCGTTCACTTTTCGCAGCACTACGGCACAGCATGTGCTCTACAGTTTTAACACGCTAAACACTGGTAAAACATCCACAGGGGAGGGGAAACAAAGTCTCAAATTTCTCTGCACAGACGCGGTTGCAGAGCAGTCAGGACTGTCGCCTAGTGGTAGTAAGTAAGGAAGGGGTCACTATGGTGGAAGAGACAACCCGAGTGTTAGATGAGAACGTTGTGACAAAGACTGAGGAGTTTGTTGACCAAATCACAGGCAAAAAATTCTTTCGTACAATCCAAGTAACCGAGAAAACTCTCGAACATGAGGTACGACCTTTGATGAGCTGCACGACCCCTTGTCTCTGCATGTTTGCCTGATCGGGATATCTCTGATCGGGATATCTCTGATCAGGATATCTCGTCACTGGGATATGTGTTGGGAGTTGTGTTATGTGTATGTGTGCATGAGGATGGGGTTTGATTTCAATAAGGGCAAACATTTTTGGTAATTCACTTTTTACAGTTTTTCTGTTTGGTTATGGAAGTTGTGGTATTTATATGTAATGTAGAAAATATCCTACACCACATGACTGATGATGGTCATTTCTTATCAAAATGTCAGAAGTATGGTAGCTCCGGTATAGTTCGTGTACGTGACACAGTGTTTACTCCAAGCTGCAGGCATTATGGCTTATTCTGTTACGTCAGTTGTCATAGTTGTCAGTAATGCTGAAAGTTTTGTTGGGGCAAAAAGCTTTTGCTTTGCTTTGCGGAAATGGTCATGCTTTGATGGTATATTTACTGATACCTATACATATTGAAATAATATATATTATTTCCATGGATTGTGTGGTCGTCCACAAGCTCAAAATTTCAAACTTGGAAGATATAATAGTAGACAATAAGAACAAGATCATGGCTATGCTAAATGCTAAAGGTGAACAGAAGTACTTTAACGGTTAAATAAGATATTTAACACATGTTCTGTAAATCATAAAATCTTCACATGAACTTTTTTTAATGACCTTATCATTTATGTAAAATAATTTTAATGAGCTTTTCGTAGATACTTTTGTCCTAAATTGTCCATTTGTATTGCTGTTGGTAATGAGCAGTATCAGTTTTCAATTAAAAGTAAAAAATTAAAAGAGTTTATTGTAAAATACGAATGCTACATTGCTACTAGGTTTATACAGGGAATTACTCTCAGCCATTAGACACACAGGAATGAAAGGCCTGCCATATTTTTCTGTGTATAGTTCTCTATCATGCATAGTGTGGGAAAATACTTAGTTTCAGTGCACGTTGTTTTTAACTTAAATTTTACAAAATCGGGAATTTTTGAGCTGCAAATAATACCTGTTTTACAGTATCATGGTGTGCTGATGCATTGTGTAGTATTCCGGTGCCAAAGCAGGTGTCTATCCACGAGTTTGCATCGGTCCAAGGGAAGCTCCGAACTTTATGGCTAAAATTTGTTCAAAGAACAAGACAGTGGATGGCAGTGACAGCAGCCTACGTTTGTAGCAAACATTTTGTAGAATTGGATTTCCTAAACAAATTACAGTATAGTATGGGTCTGGCAAAGAAGAAAGATAACAACTCAGACCCCCTCCTGTAACCAGGACAACAGTGTCGACTGTCACTAGTCGATCAACATTTAGGACTGTTAATATTTCAAATAAATGTTAATTTTAAAAATCTGAAATATAGAATAAATTAATATGATTAATGTATATAAAAATGCTGATAATAGAAAATTGGTATCAGATGTGTTGTATATATACGATATGCAAGAAATATAGTAGTTGGTGTAGCTTGAGCGTCAAAAATCTATCTATCTTCACCCTTCAATGGCGTCACTATTCTAAGCTAGAATTGCTATGACTTGAATAAAGAATTACATGTATAAACAATTACGTCCGTGTTCTTAGCATATTATTATAAGTGTGCTACAGGTGAAAACTGACACTGGCCTGATAATTTATTGATATATATTCATCCAGGGCAAGGTTAAAAATATCAAGCTCTGGCTCAAACAAATATGGCTGTGTAACACCAGTGAATGCGTCTTCGTCGATATCGCTGTCAGAATCAGAAGCAGACATTGTTGTTACTGTTGTGCCGTCGGCGATGTCTGCTTTGACCGCTTGGTGGCACTAGTACCTTTTCTCAGAAGCAGTGGGGCATGACGTTAATATTGATTTTTCTCACTTAGACGATATTGGGAAATTGTGAGATGGCTAAGCTATTTCTTTTAACATAACTTAAGTGATTTTGCAATAAAAAAAAGTCGATTGTCCGACACCTTTAAGAAATCGATTTTTATAAATTCAGCATCAAATTCTACTATAGAAACAACTTCACAGCCTTTTGCACTCTCCGGGTTAGATAAAGCTCTGCAAGCTCTGGTACTAATTGATATACCCTCGCATAAGAGATCAGTATTGGGGATTTTAAAAATGTGCATTATACAAGGAGAAATATGGTACATGTTAACATTAAGGAATGCTAGTTTAAAATAATTTTAACTAATTAAATGTTTACATCAAAAGAACCATTCATGAAGTTTTATGGTTGTTAACATTTTATGAATTAAAGTATTTACAGTTCTTATCATAAAAGACTATAGGCTAATGCTAGCATGGGTACCTAGCTCATTCGGATCTTGTCTCATTCAGAAATGTTGCTTAACAAGCGGAATAGTGATGTTATATGATTGGCAATTAAAATGTTAATTACATATGCAGTGTTAGATCTAGTAGTAGTACTATGGGACCGCAGCACATCATAAAAATACTAGGTTGACAGTAGAATAAATGCTAGTAGTTAATTTTGGTAAACGTGGTTGTAGCATTTGTCAGCTTTAGATTTTAAAACACCTTCAAACCATGGAGAGAAAAACAAATCTAAATTTGTGACCTAAAAATATACATTGAGGTTGTGCAGTAATGATGGACATCACTTTGCTTGACCATACAAACACTTTTCTTCTGCTATTTTCTGATTCTTTTGTTCTCTATATTTTACTTTCTTAAATTATTATGCATGAATTTGCTTTGGATCATCAGAGATTAATATTCATTGTTGTTGTATTACATATATGGAAGATCTGGTTGATACATATTAATTTGTATTGTTTTATGGCCAGATCAATTTGACTGCATGTTTTACTTCTCAAACAAAATATGTATGATCTACCAGTTCAGTCTTAGCTGTACAGTGTACAATAGCTGTTGGAATCCACAAGGAGGAACAAAAGTTATTAATATATGTGTTTAAGCAATTTGTTTTGAAATTAGAGACTTGAACTTTACTTATTTCAAATTACAGTTCTACCTCTGAATATCATCTAAATTAGATATTCAAACATATCTGGCCTAAACAGTTTTAGATAAGAGATCAATGGTTCCTATCGAAAATGTCCAGTGATGTTATTGATATTCAATAGGTGGGAATTTCATTTAACATTGACAGAGATATTAAATAGAAAAATTCCCATCTATTGAACATCGATAGACTCACGGTAATTTGCAATAGGAACCATTTATATAAATTGTACCATAATTGATATTTTTTGTAAATATTTTGGCAATTCAATAATTATTCTGATTTATTTTGTCTTTGATTGAATGTTTTTTCCAATGAGTCAAATGCGATTATATCATGCTTTTCCTACCATTTCGGCCAATCATATTCAAAGAAATGTATATATTTGGGTAAAATTGACATTAATTCACGTACTATTATATATCCAAATTATTTGTCAATTTAGTGACTGCATCTTCACTTTGACAATGGCATGCATTCAAACATTTGAGGTTTAATAATGGCATATGTTCAAATAATGGCATGAACCTGGATAATGTTAGACAGACAGTGATGATGTTTTATCTCCTTGCTATTTTAGGTGGAAGTAACCAAGCAGCAAATTTATGAAGTGAATCTGACGCAGACCCCGCAACCCCGCTTCAACACCGGCGGTGCTCATAGGTACGTCACAAATAAATAAATATGTTACTTCGGTTATTATTGAATGTGAAACTTTGCACTTCCAAATAAGATATTCAGTTCAATTTGTTGACTGGCATTTCCTTGTTGGCAGGTGAATGTTAGTCCAGTTGCTGCCACAATCAGGGACATAGTCGGCCCATGTAGCCCAGCTTCCACCCCACTGTGACATAGTCGGCCCATGTAGCCCAGCTTCCACCCCACTGTGCTCTCATCGGACCCAGGCTCGCTCATCCCTGCTGGGGCACATTCCAGCACAGAACAGCATGTAGCAAGCAGACTCCCTCTCAGACAGACTAATACTAGGTAGAGGTGTGTTTGTTTGATGAACAGTGGATAACTGTCAGTGGATAATACTCGTAGTCCATCACCAAAGTGCTATTCCGTATTTATATGACATGCCAATGTTAGCTCAATTTAATTCACACATTAATATCGTCATGCCAATAACCATAAGCACATTTTATTCAATATACGTGGTGGATATCTACTGTGTAATAACGATTAGATAATCAAAGTTTCTCAAAGCTGATTGGTTGAAACCAGGACTACTTTCACTGTAGTTCCCATGCTCAAAGGCTTCAACGAATCTATTTCATTAACACAAAATCATTGAGTGATTCAGTATTTACGTACGTTTTTTTACGCATACTATTCTAAGATATTATTCTTATAAATGCAAAACATGTTGCAATTTAAGTTGTAAATAATTTAGTGCAATTCCTAAATTCAAGTGGGTTTTCATTCAAACTAATTCACAATAATGCACTTTTACACTCGTCTGCTGCGTTGTAACCTGTTGCTAGTAAACAAACCCGGCTACCCAAATATGGCCACATTTCAATGGTTAAAGTCAACGACTTGGCTTAGTGAACATCGACGGACATATACATATAGCTACAATCTGTTCATTGTGAAAACTAGCATAGGTGAAATGTACACATTTTCGTCTGTGAGTTTTCCCTGACATATTGACCGCTGGGCACAGTCCACGCATACCAAACCTTTGAAATTTCTTGCCCACTTGAAATTATTTGCAATGATGTACATTTATATGCTTTTGTATTATAAAATATTATAAAAATTAAGTGTCATCACGTATTATCTTCTAAATAACATACTCAAAGGATCTAGATTTTGCCGTCGGAATATACATACAACAAGAAATTACCAACCTTTCATGTCACAGGCGGATGAATACGCAACAGCTGATTAAGGTCACCCTCTCGATAAAGCTATGTGTCGCCAGTTTTCAATGGTTTATTACATTAAAATGATTATGTTGAATAATTAGAATAACCCACGAGATACGAGTGATTACGGAAATTTTGTCCCTCGTGAAATGAATCACTGAATTTCGGAACTGTGAACATTAATTTCACTCGGTACATATTTTTCGTAATTACTCGTATCTCGTGGGATATTCTCTAAATATTATACACAACATCAACTTGTGCTGCTGAGGGTGTCGCTAACAGATCTAGAAGTCCATCAAACAAACACAGCCTCTATGGCTATATATATATATAGATATATATTTACTCAAACAAATTAATTATGGACCAGTAGCCTTTTTGGACAGATAAAATTTAACTTTTAACTTTATATTATTTTTATAGCGAAGAACTGCTAAACGTATACAGACTCCAGGTATTCTTCAAGCAGTTGTAGACGCATTGGATTAATAATGGTACTAAATTCCTCAAGCAGACTTCCAATATTTATTAGAAAACATCCCCACAAGATATCTACTGGTCCTTAATTTATTTTGTTGAGTATATATATATAAATATGTATATAAATATAACCAGGCTGCCTCCTGACATGATGTACATGTAAAGGTCTTCGCACACTTGGTCAGTTTATACTTTATTTTACTTTCACATGCTGATAACACTTGTATACCTGTACTATTATTATCAGATAAACCTTCCCACTTCAGTGAGGTGACATAAAATGTCACTGTCATCGCCACTACAAATTCGAATACTGTATCCACTTCAGGAGGTTTATCAACAATTCATGTGACATTGTTTCTCTAGCATTTTTCCAGTTCAGCCAATGGGAATGCAGTTGTTGTTTTTTAAAATAATTTTACTTGTGCACTAGCGATGGTCACTTGTATTTACTGCTCATGTGTATTAATGCTGAACGATGAATGGTGCATCGTAAAACACGGCATAAACAGCCCAAGTGTGCGGAGACCGTTAGATGTATGATGCTGGCAGTGTAAGACACTATGTTATTTGGTTCAGTGCAAGATACTATGTTTTTCTGTTAAATGTATTATATGTTATTCCTTTCTATATGTATTGTGTTATGCTGTTCTGTTCAATAGGGACAGTTCAGATGTGTTTCCCTCATTGGTTGTGATGGTTACAATCTCTGTTTAGAAATGAGATGTATGTCAAGTTTCAGTGAACTTTTGTCACAGTTCGTCTGCTCCAATGTTGTCATCAATAGGAAATGACCTAGGGAATATTTGTGCAATAATCTTAATGTGGAATGATCATCTTTGCATGCAATATTACATTACTTTTTAAAATATATTTTTCTAAATAAGGAAACATGGAGAGAAAAAAATATACCAAAATAATATGACGCTGAATCACCAACATAAAGAATTATGGGAGGTAGTGGTGTTCCGATGATCGATTATTATCGAAAATCAGTTGGTTACCCTTTAGCGACGTGACAATCAATTATGAGTTGTCATAATTGATTTTCGTTAATAATATTCTAGAAATAGTTCAAGCGAAATATTCTATTTTTGAACTTTTGGATTATCATAGAATAATATGTTCTTGTGAAACTGGGTTCACGTATTTTATTTAACTAGTTTTTCCCTAATAAATGTTGATGTTTAAGATGTTATTCAGTGCATAGTCAACGTAAACAGAATGTTGAGAGAAACCAGCTGATCCAACATGGCGGCTCCGATGTCAGGCTACCGACAACGTTAGGGATTTCTCAGCATTGCTGTTGTGCTTGAGATGTTAATTGTATGTCTATGTAGGTTGGAAGTACTTTAGCTTTCCAAAGTATTAAGACAATACAATTGAGAAGTGCATTTGCTAATGTGAGCGAAAATTGTTCACCAGTATTGTTCAGATTCCGTCATAGCACGCTTCATCATATTAACAATTATATTCATCAATTATATTTAATTTCTCTCAACCGACCATTCGTAATCTCCAATTATTATTTTTATATTGGATCCGACCAACTAGCTAAAATATTAAATTATATTTATTTGTATTTTTTATCACAGAATTAAAATTATCACAGAAAAATCTGTAAACCAGGGAATCAAATAACCATAAATTTTGGGGAAAATCAAACTGTTTGTGGACAGATAGTAACAGCCCTGTTAGGGACACTTATGTCCTTTGCAAAGATGATCTTGCCACTGTAATTAGTCATTATTGCAAATTTTACTTTTAATGATTATGTCATATACACTGATGTTTTATTTGTCAACTTGAATTATTCTATGTTTTAATATGTTCGACTATTAATGAAGATATTGAATAATTTGTTAAAATATTTTTTTTTTAAAGAATTGGAGAATTGGAGAAATTAGATAGATAGACAGTCTTTATTATCCAACTAGGGGAAATTAGTTTACAAAGTCAAGCACACATGCATGCTTACACATAAATAACGAAGCAGGTCATACAAGAGTTTGCACATAAGTTTTTCTGTTCATTCCTCGATGAATGTAAAAAATATTGCAGTCAATCCTTATAAGTAAATTACAAATTGGTAAAAATTCAGTCTCTCACACAAAATATTTTTTTCTTGGGCGAGAAGTAAATTTTCATTAAAGTAGTTATTATCGTGGTAATATTATCTTGTGTTAGAATTCAGCAAAAATAGCCAGACCCAAAGTGATCCAACCTAATAACGCTATTTGTGCCAGTGTTATTCAGGTTCATCAGATAGTAGGTTTAGCAGTGAAGTGCATCTTTGGTTACTCTCCTGGGTTGTATTCATCCATGTCGTGTTCAATATAGTAACATCGTCTGCTTGTCGATGGTAGGGGACTACATATAGATCTATATCTTATTATTTTAAATACAGTAAGTCAATTTTTTTAAATAATCGGCAAAAATAAAGTTTTATCGACGAAATATATTATCTGTCAATGCCTGAAACGTACTCTAGTCAAACTGTAAAATTAAACAAACATTAGTTTGCTTTCTAGAATATCAATATTAAATATCCAAAACAATGGCATCTTCCGATCATATAGTTCACAATGTCTACGTGACTCGGTGAGGTAGTGTGTAGCAACCACAGGACTTTGAACGAGTGTAATAACATGTTTAATCGTATAATAAAATATGATGTCATTATATTAATATAATATATATTGTATTGATAGATGGTATAACATTTTATTATTATGATTCAGTCCTATGGGGGCAACATGCGCCCTTCAGCCTTGGAACCCCATAGAGTACTTAAATGCTTTGCTGCCAAGGTCGAGTGCACCAAACTCCCCTGCCCCCTATCAGAATAGTGTGGGAGACCTCTTCAACTGGTTCCTGGATTGATCACTGCATATATACAAATGACGATAATAGTAGCACATGAACAGGGATAAACGAAGATGCCACAGTGTAAATTTCTTTAGATAATTATTTATCAGATACGATTTGGAATGAATGATTTCATCGCCCTGTTTGTCCTCTTTAGACATCCCAGTCATCAGACATTGATTACATTCTTCTCAATCCAGGGATGTATTTTAATTCTCATGAAAGAAAATTAAATTCATTCCCAGGTTTGAAATAATTATGGTGCCAAAGGAACTTATCTATCCATAAGATTTATATCCTTATTTCATTTTATTTGTATATGTAAATTGACTGTTTGTTATTGCCAGTCTTGAGAGTAAAAATTCCATATCTTAATTATGTTGACATTGTCCCAAACCCATGCAATAAGCTTTGTACATATGTTTTTGCTTCTAGTTATTGTGTACATATTTATTTTATTCTCCAGATGTTTTTAGTTCATATTTAACTTATAAACAACCATGTTTTAGAAAGTTATCAATTGTACTCTTATTTCTTTTTATTTACCATTCCCAATTTTTAGTGTTTTTTTTAAACCTCAGATGTTTTCTTCTTTATTTTAATAATATCTATCAAATATAAAATATAAAATTATTATTTTATATCTTGCACAACTTAATCATTGTACATGTAATCTTGAAGTCTAAAAGAGAGAGTTACAGTTTTGTGAAATGCGTTTCAAGAGCAAGTATACTATCTCGGCCTGCAAGCTGCTTAAGACTGGCATACTTACATAGCACTGCGTACTGTCCTCGTTCGTGGATGTCGGCACATGGCACATCTATAAAAGGGAGTTGTATGCAAGTAGCCAACTTTTATCACTGTCATGTTCTATATCCTTGTTAATATCATGCAGCCATTTAACATGTCATCCAAGTCATATCATTGAAGTGTAAAATTTGTACAAAGTGTTACGTGTGCTTGTGGGTTGGTGGCTGTGCAAGTGTTTACGTCGGTGTTGGGGGCATATGTACTTTGAAAGAAAAAAAAAATCATTTACCGGTATCTCCTGCCTTCAGCATATGCTGCTGTTTTTGTAATTACTCAAATATTGCGTCATTTACATGTTCACGTGGCGCACAAAGTTGAATCGTGATAGACCGTGGTTATGTTATTGGTCGTCTATTGCAAGTCTAGACTATGATACCATACTTTCTTTTCTATTTAATGTTTGAACAGTTGAGGACTTGGTGAATTACAAGCTGTACTCTTCATGTCAATTGATTATTTCATTCTGCCATAGTTATTGTTTGCATAGTTTGGAAAACCACATTTTAGAAGAATGACTGTGAATTTTCGCAGGTTTTAAATATGCATCTTCTGATGTTTGGAGCCAAGATGATATCTGAATTACTTGCACTCAAATTCACTGACTAGAAATGTTTGAAGACGATATGTACAATTTTCTTCAATTTCACCGTCAGTCATGAATTGATTCCAGAAAAAAAAACTAATTTTGAATTATATGCTCAAATCTTCATTTATCGTTGTAGTTTTTGGTATTAATACAAATCAATAATTTTTATATAAGTTTGAAATGGAAGAAAGTCATCAGTGACTAGCTGTATTATATATAATTATATAATTATACAATCACTACAAGTTGTCATCTTGGCTGCCCATGTCTCTGCAACAGAGAGAGACCTCCCTATGACACTACTAACAATGTTACATCAACACATTTTTACTGCCGGTTGTTAATAGCCGACGTCAACTGCCTTTTGTACATTTCACTCATGAAATAAAAAGGACTATAATTATATATTGTCGTTTGTGATATGTAATAATTATGCAGTATACTAGAATATTGCAGTATTTGTATCTCGATGGTGTAGATGGAAGTTGCTATAGATTGAAGTCGGGTAGAAGGAAGAATGTTATTAATGATTACATAAACTTGAAACCATTCAATGGCTGTGGAGAATTAATTAAAATGGATTGGTTGGTGCCATTTGATTTAGAGCTGCATTCTAGATTCTTTCATTCTGGCATGCCGTGCTTGAACTATGCTGGATTTCCACTGGTTGTCGTTGCCAGCTAGAGGAATATCCTGTCATAGTTGAAATAGAAATGCCCACTCGGACACATTAATAACTGACCGAGCTGACCAGTCCTTGCTTTACCCCTTTAATATGGGATTGCCAAGCACGGGAACAGCAAGTAAAGTCTTTGTATGCGGCCAGGGTTGATGTTCTGCTCTAACCACTACACTATGGAAAAGACCAAGTATTATATCACAGGTGGAAGTGTTGTCAGGTTAATATAAAATCCTGCTCTCTGTCAATGGATTGTTTCTAGACCAGATCATCAGGTGTCAGAAAATTGGAATTTAATTTTCCTAGAATCAGTGAACGAAAGACCCAACACCACGAGCAGAAGACTGCTACTCAGTCAATTCTTCAAATGTATTAGATGACCAACTTCACCAAGATTTTGGACTACAATCAACTGCTCACCATACTGTTAGGCAGTAAACATTCTCCTCTTCTTGGTTCACAGAGTACATGCTGATCTAGTGTGTTACCCTATTGTGCATATTTGATAAGACTAAGATTAAATTAATCTTTTACTCAGTAAGCTTGGAAACAAATAATCATCTTCTAAATGTTTCTCATATACTTGATTGATTGGACGGTTTAAGAAAATGTGTAACTTCATATGTCAGCTATATTATAATCATACCCATTATGACATTCATGAGGGAGGAAAGTTACCTTTCTGACGTAATATTGATAGGATGCAATGTCTGTAGAGTGGCAATGCAGTTATCATCCTTGGTCTTGTCAGTACCAGCCGATGCTC
>JAUTBT010030105.1:0-19018 GCA_032361225.1 Lepetodrilus schrolli | reverse complement strand
TAAATAAATAATATATAGCTCTAAATAAATAATAAAAATAAATAAATAAACAAGTTACCACGAATAAATAAATTGATAAATAAATAAATAAATGAATGAATGAATGAACGAACGAACGAACGAACGAACGAACGAACGAACGAACGAACGAATAAATAAATAAAATGCCCGGGACATTTCAGCGTACTGGACCTGGATGCGTTCGAGCGCACCAACAAAGCAGAGGGTCTGGGCATGAGCACTGATGCAGCGGCCGCCGACAAAGAAGACGCAGAGTTCACCTGCAAGCTGTTCCGCTTCCTGCAACTGATGTGTGAGGGCCACAACCTGGAGTTCCAGAACTACCTGAGGAATCAGGCCGGGAACACCTCCACCGTCAACATCATCATCTGCACTGTGGACTACCTGCTCAGGCTCCAGGTAAGGGGAGACAGGCTGGTGTAAGCTTCTCGTTATCACCAAAGGCTCGCTCACACAGGTCGGTCAGTTGTACGATGAAACTAGTTCGATTGGTCATACGAGTAGAACTTGTTCCAGTCATTGCGATCTCGGTTGTTGAAATCCGTCGATTTGAATTATGAATCACATCGCATGTATGCTCACACGGTGCGATTTGGTACTTCGTTACAACCAATAGACCCGTGTGAGTCCACCTTAACAGACCAAAACACTCTCGTAACCTCAGCAACATAGAGGAGACATGGAATGCTTTATAGAAACAGGCTTGTGTGGGCTTCAGGGCACCCTCTACTAAAGCTCTCATATCTACTAAGAAACCATCATGCTTCCATAGCAATCAGCAAGAGTATTGAGGTGTCTTATGCTGTGTTCACACTGATGCCAGTTTGAAACAGGTCTCCATGGGACGGTCTATGGAAGCAGCATTCGTTAATGCGGATTAAAAGTTGCCAGTTCACAAAGCATATGTCATCGTAATGTCATCATTTTTTTAAAAGCCAGTTTCAGATCACTTTTGAAACAGGCTTCGTTAAACTGGTTTGACACTGGTATAAAGTGATGTATGTGTGAACTGTTTATTCATTTTAAGGCCTAAAGACGGTTTGAAGATGATTTATAGCCCTCGTGTGAACACAGCATACATGGAAAACAAGAGCTTCATGAAAGGGTGCTTTGGACAGTAATGACTCAAAATAGTCTCTGCAATGTTGGAAGCTAGGGAATGTATTTTATTTACAATACCATGATCGGTTTGAGGCCCTGAGAGTTCTTGAAGGTTCAGAAGGAAGTAATGACCATGTCGTTGTACTGTCACATATGAAAATTGATGGTCATTTTGGAGACTATGACATTGTATGTGAAAATTGATGGTCATTTTGGAAACTATGACATATGTGAAAATTTATGGTCATTTTGGAGACTATGACATTGTATGTGAAAATTGATGGTCATTTTGGAAACTATGACATATGTGAAAATTGATGGTCATTTTGGAGACTATGACATGTGAAAATTTATTGTCATGTTGGAAACTGACATTAATCTAAGAATGACATCATCTCTCCAATTTGCAGTTTGTTTCTTCTATGTTTTCAGGAGTCTATCATGGACTTTTACTGGCACTACTCAGGCAAGGACGTCATTGATGTGGCTGGTAAAGAGAACTTCTGCCTGGCTATTTTCGTCGCTAAGCAAGTCTTCTGTACTCTCTCTGAGTACATTCAGGTGAGGCGTCTACCCAGGGAATCTCGACTACCATCTTGAAGCTCTTCCTGTTGCCATGACAATCATCTTGTGGCACACTATCAGAAAAAGTTGAACCCAGCTTTCATTTTAATTATTTCCAAGATTATGAAGTTATATTATTATTGACTCACAATAAGGATTTTATTCCAGTATATTTCTTCTGATTTGTACCATAGACATTGCCACTGATGTTGGTGGTATTTGTTTTTCAACTTAGTTGTCACATATGGGTGAAATATTAATTTATTCATTCAACTTAGAAAGAAAATTGTTGCATTTTTATATTGTAGAGTAATTGTGTATGGGTTAAAGATTCCAGCTGCGATGCTTTAAGCAACTAATCACTCACATTATGGAGGCAATTTTTTCCAAAACCATAATTTAAAAAAATGCGAATGTATGACATTAACGCAATTGGTGTTCCAGGGTCCCTGCTCATTGAACCAGTTGGCTCTGGCTCACAGTAGGCTGTGGGATGCAGTCGGAGGTTTCCTCTACATCTTCTCACACATGCAGGACAAGCTGTCCAAGGTATGGAGTCCATTCATAGAGACCTTAATGCTCAATGTGTTACAGGAAGTCGCATAAGGCGAATTGCAACCAATGGACATAGAATTTTGTATATTTATTTATATATTTAATTGGGATTTAGAGAGCCACTTTCAAGATTCTTTCACTTATATCACGGCTTGTCAATCTTGTATATATATTTCCCCAAAGTGCGTTTGAGCAATTATTCTGGATATTTGCAATATATAAATGTGTATAATAATAATAATGAGTAAAATAATCTTGAAAGTGGGTCTAAACCCCAATTCCAAAAGAATAATAATAATGATAGTGATAATAATGATAATAATAATAATAGAAACAAACATTCAGGGATTCTAGTTCCATGGCAAAGTTTCAATGCTGCTTGAAGCTTGATTCTAGCAGCCCCGAATATGTCTGTAAAGATTGACCATTCAAAAATAGTCATTCTGCTGCTGTTGAAGCAAGGATCTTGCTTTTTAAATAGTCGTTCTGCTGCTGTTGAAGCAAGCATCTTGCTTTTTAAATAGTCATTCTGCTACTGTTGAAGCAAGGATCTTGCTTTTTAAATAGTCATTCTGCTGCTGTTGAAGCAAGGATCTTGCTTTTTAAATAGTCATTCTGCTGCTGTTGAAGCAAGGATCTTGCCTTTTATTTTCAGGATCCAGATCAACTGGAGCTGCTGAGAGAGTTCATGAAGCTCCAGAAGGAAATGATGATCATGTTGCTGTCTATGTTAGAGGGTGAGTTGATGGATTCCAATAGCTCCAGTATTCATGTCATTGTATCGTAATGGTGATGGTGATGATAGTGATGATTTCATGTTCAACTCAAAAGGTTTCATAATATTTGGGCCAGGTAAATCTAGTTTATGACAATAATTGTCCAAGAATTACATACGTCAAGTTTTAAATCAAGGAACATTGTGTTTGATGAGTTGAACATGAAGTCATGACCATCATCAACATCACCATTACCATCATCATTGTCATTGTCATCAATCATCATTGTCATCAATCATCATCATTGTCACCACCACCATCATCATCACCATCATCATCATCATCATTGTTATCAATCATCATCATTGTCACCAATCACCATTGTCATCAGCATTGTTATCAATCATCATCATCAATCATCATCAATCATTATTGTCATCAAGCATCATCATTGTCACCATCAATCATCATTGTCATCACCACCACATCGTTGTCACCAATCATCATCATTGTCATCAATCATCATTGTCATCAATCATCATTGTCATCAATCATTGTCGTCAATCATTGTCATCAATCATTGTCATCAATCATAATAATTGTCATCATCATCATCATTGTCATCAATCATAATCATCATCATCATCATCATCCTTTTGAACATTCACAGATGCCTGGACTGTGTTTCAGGCAACGTGATGAACGGTCCTATCGGCAAGCAGATGGTGGACACTCTGGTGGAGTCCTCCAGCAACGTGGAGATGATCCTCAAGTTCTTTGACATCTTCCTCAAGATGAAGGACCTCACCACCTCTGAGGCGTTCCTGGTGAGCTTGCACCCACACAGCCTCCTATCACACTGCTGACTCCTGGAGCCTCACAGCACACTGATATCAGAGAAAGAGTCTTGAAAGCAGCTCTTAAACCCCAATTTAAAAAAATATATATATAAAATTCCTGCTTGACTAAATTTCATGATCTACAGTATGCAGTATTATTCATATTCATTAGTTCATATTCATATGCGAGAATGACGTTTAAATGTCTGTTTAATTGCTGATATGCTCTCTTTAATGCAACACAAGGAATTTGATACAAATCATGATGGATACATATCAGCTAAAGAGTTCCGAAAGGCATTGGACAGCCAGAAGGCATACACACGGTTTGTATCTCATCTCGTCATCACCTCCACTCAAGGATTAATGAAGATGCGCATTCAGGGGAATTACTGTCCAAATTGAATGCTGGAAACAAAATTGAGCATTGACATTGAAAAGGGTATTCCATTTGAAGCTGTAACAGATTTGCTTAAAAAAATAATAAAGCCATAGTTATTTGAATTCCTAGTTTACAGAATTTTCTGTGATAATTTTGGCATCGGGTGGTTGAAAATAAACAGAAATATAATTTGATATTTTGGCCAGTCGGATCCAATATAAAAATAATAATAATTGGAGATTAGGAATGGTCAGTTGACAGAAAAGAGATATAATTTATCAATATTATTGTCCAATACTTGTTATAAACACCAGTACAACACCAAGACAAAACATTCCTCTGGCAACTCTTCACTTTTCCTTGAGAATAGCATATTTTTACCGTTGTCCTGATTCACTATACATTTCGTTTATAGGAGTTTGATACAAATAAGGATGGGTGGATATCCCATAAGGAATTCCGTCGGGCTCTCGAGGCTCAAAAGTTCTACTCAGAGTGAGTCGGCATGAGTTTGCAGTCCCGAGTGAGGTTCCACGCGTGTTTGGTGTGACGTCATACTTGTTGAATTTACCAAATATGTCAATAGCCTCCTCTCCGAGCTCTCTTTTGGGTGGGAAGATTTTTGCATGAGATATCTTTTTACAGTTTCTCTGATAATCCATACTTGCATGTGTTTCAGTTTAGAAAATGTTAGATTTGTTAATATTTGACTCGATTTCTTCACCCCTCGCATCATCTGAAGGATATATGCGATTTAATTGTGGCCTACTTTAAGTTGAAGTTGAAATTGTGATAAATATAATATATGGTCAAAGGGTCAATTTGCTGTATGAAATTTAGTTCTTGCAAGCACATGGCACCTCCTATTTCAGCTTGAATCTATATATTAACACAGCTAATGTTAGCATGGTTAGAAGAATACATGTTCTGAGTGAGCTACAAGCCTATTGAATTTATGTTCAACATGTTGAAGTTGACCCGAAATATCCACCCTCTGGTATATTCTTCCTGTTCTCATTTATTGATGCCCTTGCTCTTATAACAAGACTCAACTTCTTTTGACAATTTATCCTTAACATCATCTTGAAATTGCCATTTAACATTTAATAGAATACAAAACTTTTAGGGCTTCATGGACAAAAATGGCATTCTTCAGCAAAACCCTGTCCGTTGAATTTTTCTAATAATAATAATGGCTAAGATTTAAATTATTTTTACTTGTTCAACCTATTAGAAGAATTACTGTACTTGGTGACCATTTTTATTTGGTATCACCACTTAGTTGTGTGTCACCATGCAATTTTCACATTTATCATCTCCATATCATGAATAACCACCATATCATGTATCACCTCTGTACCATAAATCACCTCTGTACCATGTATCATCACCTCTGTACCATGTATCACCTCTATTGGCTATATCTACAGGGAGGAGATCGAGTACATCATGATGTGCGTTGACGCCAACCATGACGGCAAGGTAGACTTCCACGAGTTCACCGACCGCTTCCACAACCCTGCCAAGGACATCGGCTTTACTATGGCCGTGCTGCTGACCAACCTGTCTGAACACATGCCCAACGAGCCCAGGTCAGGAAGTTAAACTTTTAAAATAATTTTATTGGGTTAAATTCTGATGATTTATCAATGTCTGTTCCAAAATTAGTGCGTTTTACATTAACTGGTGTAAGCCAAGTATGTAAAATTTCTCAGTGTGGCGTGTTGAATTAAAAATAAATAAATGGGAGAAAAAAAAATTAATAAAATGAAAATGAAAATAAATAAATAAAAAGATAAAATGAAAATAAATAAATAAATAGATAAATAAATATTTAAATAATTGATATAAATATGTAAATGAATAAATAAATAAATGAAGAAAACAAAGAAAAAATAATAACATTAAATAAATAAAATGAAAATGAATAAATAAAATCAAAATAAATAAATAAATGAATGCATGAATGAATGAATGAATGAATAAATAATTGATAAAAATAAATAAATACATAAATAATCGATTTAAATACATAAATAAATAAATACATAAATCAATCAATCAATCAATCAATCAATCAATCAATCAATCAATCAATACATAAATAAATACATACCTAAATAATTTATATGAATAAATAAATATCTGTTGTCCATCCAGATTGGAGCGTCTTCTGGAGAAGGCCCACAGTGTTCTGGATTACTTCAACCCATACCTGGGCAGGATCGAGATCATGGGCAGCGCCAACAGGATTGAGCGCGTGTACTTTGAGATCAAACAGTCTCACATCGACCAGTGGGAGAAACCCCAGATCAAGGTACATTATAATATTATTCTACATATTATATTACTACATTCCTTACCATCCATGGAAACTAGACAATTACAGCTCTAAAAAGAATCTCCTCTTATAATGATTGTCAGCTCAATGAGTAGCAATAGAGCCAAGTTAAAATTCATCATATGCTCTGAACCTGTATATCATGGCTGACTATATTTACTGTAAATACAGCTCTAACTAGAAACTCGCAAAGATTGTCGGCTCAGCAAGCAGCAATAGGGCTAAGTTGAAATTGGTCATGAGCCCTGAACCTGTATGTCATGTTGTCTAGGAGTCCAAGAGGTCGTTCCTGCACTGTGTGGTCAATGAAGGAGGAGACAAAGGAAAGCTGGAGAGTTTCATCAACTTCTGTGAGGACACCATCTTTGAGGTAGGCAACCTTTGAACTTAAATTACAACCTTTTGTGAAAGTTAGACCTGCACTTGAAGATTGTCAGCGGAACATGGTCCTTGAATTCAAATTAAAATCAAGGGAAATTGAGTTCCTACTTTATCTCTGATCTTTGAATGTGTTAGCCTATATTGTCCCATCTATAACACTTTTGTCTTATCCCTGACACTATTTGCCTATGTTGTCCTATCTCTAACACTATTGTCTTACCTCTGACACTATTGGCCTATGTTGTCCTATCTAACAATGTCATATCTCTGACTATGTTGTCCTATCTCTAATCCTGTTGTCCTATCTCTGACACATTTGGCCTATATTGTCATATCCCTGACACTGTTGTCTTATCTCTGACAATAAAGTCCTATTTTGTCCTATCTTTGACACTGTTGTCCTATCTCTGACACTGTTGTCCTATCTCTGACAATATTGGCACATAGTGTCCATCCCTGACATTATTGGCAAATCTCTGATACGGCTGTCCTATATCTGACACTGTTGGCCAATATTGTTCAATCTTTGACGGTTGTCCTCTGTCTGACAACGTTGTCCTATCTCTGATGCTATTGGCCTATCTCTATTGGCCTATCTCTGACACTATTGGCCTATATTGTCCTATCTCTGACATCGTTGTCCTATGTCATTTCTCCAGATGCAGCATGCCACAAGCATCAGTGCAGAGGAACAGAGGATTGCTGCCATGAGGAGTGGTGCTGGTATATCAGGAGATGGAGGGTAGGTGTCGCCGCCTGGTGATCAGTTCAAAATCACGCCATATTGGTTCATTTGTTCATTCACAGCCATGTTTACAAGTTGGACACAGAGAGTAAATTTCAGACATTTCAGGAAACAAAACTTTATGAAGATTGGATTAATTTTATTTTTTTAATTATTATTTTGAGTATTATTGTTGACTATTTGGAAAATTTGTTTTCAAAATTATCATCAGTGTTAGAAATGTTATTTATCATTTTTGCTATATTTAGTGGTGTAGTGTGAGGACAAGTGTGCAATTTGTCTACATGCCACAAGAAGGGATAGATAACCTAACTATTTGTGTGTGCATCTATACATGGACACTTTTGGAAGATTTCCATTTTTAAAAAAAATATGGTAATGGTCCAAATTTAAAATCACAAACCTTGAGAATTGATGTGTAGAAATATCATTAAAGCTACATGCTTCATGGTTTGTTATTTTATTTTGATATTTTTGTTCATGGCCTCATTGCTGCATTACTACTTAACAGCTGTTACTCATGTTGTTTTGTTATAAATAACAGCAGTCACATGTTACTTATTTGCTTTCATTTACTGGATAATGTGCCTGAAATATATTTGCTACTACATGTATTTGTGTTTTATGACAATTTTCAGCGAAGGGATTGCCCCTCGGAGAAAGAAAGGGTGTGGATTATTATTTTGCTTCTGCATTTTCGTAACAACATAACATCAAATTAACATCCCTAATCAATTTTTGTCATTCAATATTGTAACTAATACTCATTGTTTTAAAACATGTTAGAAAAATAACGCATCCTGAAAACTAAATTATGAAAATACCAATTCTATTATCATTGTGCACTAGATAATCCATATTGAAACATGAGGTGTTTCATTGGTAATTCCATCACTTAAGGATCACACTGGGGTTGGTTGAGTTGTGAAACAAATACAGCCCAAAGAAGCAAAAGTTTGTAGTGCCAATGTTAGTTAGTTACTATACTGTAATATTATGGCTTTCTAGTGGCAGTACTGGTGTTAGATCTTAGAGAATTTTTATTTCCACTAATGTTTCGTCTGTCTATGAAAGTTTTGAGGTCATTGTGAAGCTCCATGGTTGACGTGAATATTGAATTATCCCTTCCTGACTCTTATCTTCAGAGTAAACTTCAAATTACCCCATAACGAGCAATTTTGTAATATCAGATTTTCCCATTTAACAAATTATTTTGTAATTATATACCATAAGCATGAAATCAATTTTTCTTTTCTTTTCTTTCTACTGGAAGAATTATACATAATATCTCTGAACATTCTGAAGGGCTTCTCTGAATGCCTTCAGCATTTAGAAGGTTAATACCAAGCATTTGTTTACATTTAAAAAATATTAATTTTTAACACAAATAACATTAACAACTCAATGCATGCCTTTTAAAAATTATTTTTGTGTCCAACCCTCATACTTATGAAATATTAAATTACGTGTAGTCAAATTTAATTTAATTAAATTTTTGTTAATATTTCTCATATTGTGATTATTAACCTTTAATTCTTTGAAATAGCACTGGAGACCACTAAATTATAGAGCACTTACCCAAGAAATTATAGAGAACTTACATTAGTTAGATATTATCAGTATTTCCCCAATAATTCATGTTTTAAAACTTAGCCACATTTTTTTAACACCTGCAGACCCAATTTTGCATTCATAGACATAGACGATCCTACTATTTGTCATAACATTATATTTTGGATACTGACTGTTATATTGTTTTTCTTTGACATGCAGGATGTTAGAGCCGGTCATCTTGACCTACCGCTTCTTCAAGGAGTCCCTCGGTCAGTTGTTGTCATTCCTGACGTGGTCAAACATTAAAAAGACATACCGGACGGTCAAGACTATGACGTATTGGCAGCTGTTCGTCACTACGCTCAAGCTCAGCTTCAAGACAGCATTCCTACTTATCACCTTACTCTTCCATGTGTTCTGGTAAGTCTTGGGCACTGATGCAGTGATGGTGATGTTAACTTTCATTCATTCATTTATGAGTTACTATTCATTTATACATATGGGTCATCTGTTATTCATTCATGATTTACTATTCTTTACCATTTACTATTTTCAGCATATCTACATTGATTTGTACATAGACATGCTTCAATATATACAAACTCATTTTCTTTCTTTATTTAAAAATATGTAATATAATTATTGTATTTTATTGTTATATAAAATTGTGTTTGGACTTACATCTTGTCACACATACTCTGATATTCCACAGGACGCTGATGAAGTTCATGATCAACTTGATGATGGGAGATCGCAACGTGGAGGAAGAGAAGAAGACTGATGCTGACAAACTGATGGCGTTAACGGTTGGCCCGCTGGCGCTAGCGGCAGCCGGAATGCCCCCCAATGACACTCGGGAACCCAACAAACAAACACCGTCAGTTTCAACCACAGAAACCTTACAGTAAGTCGAAGATAGTTCTTTGTTTTAAGTATGCACTTGTCTTTCAACAGTGCAAAAATAAGTTTAAAAATAAGGAATACATTAAAAAAAGTATTTATTTAAAGAATTTTAGAAAATACTTTTAGTGTAGTGTGTGTATTTTTTTCTTTCTTTCAAATCCATGATATATAATAATGCACAATTTAAAAACATGTTAATTATTTTTTATAAAATGGCTTTTGTGTGAAAACATGCTACAGGGTTTGAATAAAATGTGAAGCAGCAGTAAAATGTTTACTTCCACTTCATCATTTTACATTTAATGAATGAGTAAAATAAAAGGAAGCGCTAGACAATTATTTACTGCCACTTTACCACTACTTGTATACAATTAATGAATAAATTAATGTTTAAGCCACTTGCAGTATTATTTCAACAATGCACAGCATAAATTACCTTTAATAGTAAACTGTAATGCTTTTACCCTTTTTTCTGCTGGGCCAATTGCAAGCACTATTCTATAAGGCATCTACAGTTGCCTCCAGCATGGAGAAGGTTAATAGTAGTCAGTAAAACCAATGGTAATTCAAGAAAAGGTATAATTATGTTTGTGATGATTGATAATCCTATTACATTTATATAAACACATTGTTGTACGATTTATGGAGGTATGATTTGAAGTGCAGTATATAGCATTTTTTGTAATAGGAGTCGTTCCGAGAAGTCATCCAACGGAGGACTTCTGCCGTTTGCGCCAGAAGGTGGCATCGTGGCCCAGACCATGGAGATGGCTCAGACCATGGAGGTAACTGTGCGTGTGGACAGTGGTAGCATGTCAGATCACGAAAAAAGTTCTGAGTTTGAATCCTAGCTGTAGCAGTTGTTTTAGCGTTCAAGAGGTTCTCCATAGTTGAGACCAGTTCCAAATGCAGTTTCACATGCAGTATCACATGCTATTTCACATGCAATTTCATGTGTAATTTCACATGCAGTTTCACACAGTTTCACATGCAGTTTCAGATGCAAGTTCACATGCAATTTCACATACAGTTTTACATGAGGTTTCACATAGAGTTTCACATTTAGTTTCACATTTAGTTTCACACAGTTTCATATGCAGTTTCACATGTAGTTTCACAAGGTCAGGATGAAATATATGTATGCATGGTGTACAATATTTTTCCTTTGTTCATCTGTACCAGCTTTTCGTCATACAACCACACAAAATTGTTACTGTTTTTCCTCCTACCATAAACAGATCCCCACAATATCATGGAATGGAAATGCTGCAGAAATGGAATACACTATGCTTAAATCAATGGAATAAAACGACAATTAGCTCATGTATCTATTTTCCTGTCGTCATCCTCAGTTTCTTCTGTTCATAGAAAATGGAACAGACAATTTTATATACAACTCTACCTGAATATTAATCTTAACGGTCCTCAAGAAAGTCTCAAGACATTTCTCTGACTGGTGTTTCAGGTAGAGGAGGAAGAGGTGATTGTGTACAAGGAGCCCGAAGCCACGCCCGTCATTCCGCCACCCGGTCCTGCCACCCAGGCTGATGCTGTCAAGTAAGTGGAGGATACCCTGTACATCCCTTGTGACGCATACCACAAATGAAAAACATTTACTTCAATTTTAATCAAATTATTTTGTCATATTTTGCATGCTGCTTTTAATTTAAAACCAACTATAGTATAATCAAATATTTATCATGGATGAAAGATTTCTGCTGCGACATAAAACAATAACTTAGTTACTCACTCCTTCATGCTAAAAATTAAATGCAAATCTGCCCTCCACTTTTACGAAAATGTGCATTCATGGTTTATGTCGTCTACCCCACCCCGACCAACTCCTGCCATTCTACATATGAAACACCAAGGGGAACAACTCTGACAGGCGTTGCCAGTTTCCTTCTGCCATAAACTTACAAAGCTGCGAAATAATCTTGATAGTAGCTCTAAATCCTCACACACCAAAGTAACATTGGCATGACATGGGATGTCGATGAGCGTGTGGTGACAGGACATCTCATCTGTTTACAGTGGCGAGCTTCCTGGGACGTCTGCGGAGACAGAGGGCGCCACAGAGGAGGAACCCGTGGCAGAAACGGCAGAATTTGACTACAGAAAATACATACTCGTGAGTTGCTGTGATACACACTAGAAATAGGTGCAGTTCATTGATTGATGTATTTTATGTCATTGATGATGAAACAATTGTATGTTTGCAGATTTTTGTATGTTATATACTTTTTTATTTTGTCCAAATTGTGTAGATTAGTTACACTAAATGACGGGCTATCATTTCAGTGTTATCAGTGGTATCATGTTATTTGTCAAGAAGAAGGCAAGTAAACAGATCTAGAATTAATTGTCCGTGGTATACATTGATGTTGGATGTCTGAGTTCCTTTCACTGGATCAGTTGTTTAAATTAATGTTTCTTCAATGTGATGTTCCTGTGTTTATCATACTTCTCAAATGGGGATCTATAGATGTGTCCGTGTAACAAGTATATCGTCATACTTTACAGCTATGAGCATAAACTAGTACATTGGTCCAATTTCTTCCAGAGTTTGTTTGCCAGGAATTTTTACAACTTCAAGTACATCGCCCTGGCCATGGCTTTTGCCATTAACTGTGCTCTGCTGTTCTACAGGGTAAGTATATGTCTTGTATACTTATAACTTTGATAATGGAAATATTGAAATAACCTACACATAGCTTCTTCAAAGACAGTTTATTTTTCAACAAATGTGAAAAACACACAATTTTCTGCCATAGGTTAAGATGAGATGGGATGGGAGATGGGATGGGATGGGATTATGGATGATTTGAGATTGAGATTTAGGCTTAGATTTAGATTTAGATTTACATATGGATTTAGATTACAATTTAGATTAAATAGATATTATAAAACTTTATTACCCTCTGGGGAATTTGCTATACACTAGTGAGATATGAAAAGAAAAATGGGTACATAACATATAGAGCACATTTTCAGTATGGAAAGACAACATTACATCAACATTGCCACATTTCAGGTGTCAAAGGTCCACGAAGATTTGGAAGACACCGGCACTGTGGTCAACGGCACGGAGAATGGAGGCGCTGAGGATGATAGTTACCGCGAGGTTGTGGTTATAGAGGGAGACTACTCTTACATCGAGCAGGTCTTGCGTGTGGTGGCGCTGCTCCATTCCCTGGTGTCGTTCTCCATCCTGGTGGGCTACTACTGTCTTAAGGTACCGCTCGTCATCTTCAAGCGGGAGAAGGAGATCGCCAGACAGCTGGAGTTCGACGGCCTGTACATCGCTGAGCAGCCTAGTGACGATGACGTCAAGGCACACTGGGACAAGCTGGTGCTCAGCACACAGTCCTTCCCGGAGTCCTACTGGGACAAATTTGTCAAGAAGAAGGCAAGTTAACAGATCTAGAATTAATTGTCCGCGGTATTGAGGAAAGCATTTTAGTCCTTCAAATTTGTCATGAAAAGATTTGAAAATTCCTTTTTATTGTGATACTTGGCGACAAAAATCACTTGTTAAGAAAAGTAGGAGGGTATTTTCTATTTCGATACTTAGCTACAATACATACTGGGTAATTGTAGAAAGAATTTCAGTCATTCCTGGAAGTGTACTGGGACAAGTTCATCAAGAAGAAGGTAGGCAGGGTCATGTCTATTTCAATACTTATCATCGATGTTGATTTCAGGTCCGATCTCGTTATGCAGAGCAATACGATTATGAACAGATCAGCAACTTGCTGGGTATGGAGAAGGGAGATTCCATCACCATGGAAACTGAACAAAAGTCTGGATATCTGCCACAGTTGTACGTAATCCTTTGTTCATTTATTAACTAATAAGAAGCTTTTTTTTTACTTAAAAGCACTCATACAGATAAATGATTTTACCTATGTGTGTTATTATTATTGCCCATAATCTGAGCTTTCTTTCAGGCATGAAATGCCACGCAAACCCATTGAAATAAATCCTGTTACATGTCTGTGATAAACAATGAATTGTTTACAAATGGCAGGATTCCTCTCTTATGTTAATCACATGGTTAAAAGAGTGTGCTGTGATTGGTCCTCAGTCAGACAGTTGAGAGGTCACAAGCACACAGTCGATGTAAATACACAGACTGCCCGGAAATTGAACTGATTTTTCGATAACAGATCATTTGGAAGGAAATCAATCACTGTACATGGTGTAGGAACATCGGTTCTTTTGGTTTATACAATATAAATTTGGTGTATGAGTCACTAATTAATTTATGTTCAGTACACCATCATTATAGTGCACCTCAATGCACTGCGGAATCGGATAAAAGGTTTTATCTTTATTTTTTGGTTAATTTTAATGATGATGGTGATAAAGGGGATGTTCTTTTCTTTCAGTTTCAGAAATGTAGACCTACAATACCAAGTCTGGAAATGGGGAGTTATCTTCACAGACAATGTGAGTATATCAGTAAAAGACAATAATATATTGAATAATCTACCATGGATCTAAATTTCACTTAATTTAAGTTTGTCTAAATTCAAGATATTTTTTTAACAATGTGAATTTTGGTGCATTTCTGGCAGCTTTGGCACTCACAAACCATGCCTTTGTTTCTTGTTTCAGTCCTTCCTGTACATTGCGGGGTACTTCCTGTTCTCTGTGATGGGCAACTTCAACTTCTTCTTCTTTGCCGCCCACTTGCTGGACGTGGCCATTGGCTTCAAGACACTCCGTACAATCCTGCAGTCTGTCACTCACAATGGCAAACAGGTACTGCACACGTGTCATACCGAAATATGGCATGCCGTTATTATGATTGTAATAATAATAATAATAATAATAATGTGGGTATTCACATGCATATTGTGCAAACAACAAATGTTTATAAAGTAAGCTTTCATCTACTTTAAAGCAAGTGTTGTATCAGAATACAACAGAACAATGCAGTTTTCATATTCATATTTCATACTCCATATTCTGGTAGTAACCATCTACTGTCCATAATGTGGCCCATGTATTGTCTGCACAATATGCATATAAAGCTGGTAGCAGACTATGGATAACTCTCGGTGAGCCATCTCTGCACGCCATCTCGGTGAGTTGAAATCGTAATCTGCTACGGCATCTCAGCGAGCTATATGACTGCGACACAACTCACCGAGACGATTTCCAAGATCAAACTTGTTTGATATTCCGCGGAACGGTTTACAACTGTGATTTGGTATCTCTGCGAGATATATTGGTGCTCATCCAATCAAATCCCTTCTCTGGTTCTCTGACTTTAAAATGGCAGCCTCCACGACCACAAAGGGGAGTAACTCATAGTAAGGAATACACTACATTGTTCTGGTGGCTGCGTGGTCTGTAGCACACTAGCGCACAGTAGTTCAGGAGCTCGGCGACATAAAATATTTCGCAGTCATGAATGCTCGCAGAGCTCATTTCATAGACTGCTACTGGCTTTAATACCCACATTATTATTTTTTATTTTTTATTATTAATATTATTATTATTATTCTTTTTCTGCCTTTCCATATTGAATGAAGATGGGTACAATCCCTCCCTGAACATTTGCAACCCCCCATATCAAGTATATGTCATCTCCAAGCAGTTTTAATATGTTACTGTCACTCTGGCAGCCATTACCAATTATTGACCTGTGACTTATGACCTATGACCTGTTACAGCTGGTGTTGACAGTCATGCTGCTGAGTGTCATCGTCTACATCTACACCGTGATAGCCTTCAACTTCTTCCGAAAGTTCTACGTCAAGGATGATGACGGACAACTCGACTATAAGTGCAACGACATGCTGACGGTGAGACAACTAGTTTAGATATCTAATATATACTATTTCAATGGAATACGACATACTGACGGTGAGGCAACTAGTTTAGATATCTAACATATACTACTTCAATGGAATACGACATACTGACGGTGAGACAACTAGTTCAGATATCTAACATATACTACTTCAATAGAATACGACATACTGACGGTGAGGCAACCAGTTCAGATATCTAACATATACTACTTCAATGGAATACGACATACTGACGGTGAGACAACTAGTTTAGATATCTAACATATACTACTTCAATAGAATATGACATACTGATGGTGAGGCAACCAGTTCAGATATCTAACATATACTACTTCAATAGAATACGACATACTGACGGTGAGGCAACCAGTTTAGATATCTAACATATACTACTTCAATGGAATACAACATACTGACGGTGAGACAACTAGTTCAGATATCTAACATATACTACTTCAATAGAATACGACATCCCATTGATACATGATTTTTGATAAATCTTCTCCCTTTAGTTCTTCTTCCACCTGAAATAATACAATCTTTTTCGACAAAATTTTCACTCTGTGCAGGTTTCTTTTGTCATGTTATTCCAGTGTTTCATGAGGCAATAGTCCTTAATGAGGCAAGGACCCAACACTAGATTGTTGACCAGACCCCGAGATTATGAAACTTTTCTGAATACGATTTTATGCTCAACTCAAAGTTTTGTTCACAAAACTCCATATCAAATTGAGCTTGAGCATGAAATTGTACTCAAAGGTGGTATTCAATTCATCACTCGACCAACCCTAGTGTGACACTCGAGTGATGAAATTCCCAATAGAACACCATGTGTCTCACTGGAGAGGTGTAAGGAAAGGTCAGGTGTATACTCTCCATTTCGGCAGGAATAAACCCTCGAGTGAGAGCTGCAATCCGGCGAACAAAAGCACGGGTGCATTAAAAAATATATATATATTTATTCGTCTTTTTTAATATGTTGAAAATATATTCTGGACGAGAAAGCAGTTCATTCAAAGAAGTGAGTCAATTTAATTATTACGTTTATTTTTTCACAAATTAATTCACTCCTGACATTGGACTCAAGCACTCACTGCACATGCACCATGACCCAACACTAGCACCAGTAGTGTCACGAATCGAATACACTCAGAATGTTTCATAATCTCGGGGCCAGGTCGTAATTCACTACCCTACTTACACATGCTTACGAAAATATTTTCTCTGTACATATTGTTTTCATGTAATTATTTGCTGTGCTTTCCCAGTGTTTCGTCTTCCATCTGCACACGGGTGTGAGAGCTGGGGGTGGCATTGGTGATGAAATCGAGGCGGCAGATGGCGACATGTATGAAGTGTACCGCATCCTGTTTGACATCACGTTCTTCTTCTTCGTCATCGTCATCCTGCTGGCCATCATCCAGGGTACGTAACCACGGAGATGTACTATGTAACCATGGAAACACGCTGTGTAGCCAAGGAGAACTGATCTATGCGTGACCATCGAGGATATTGTAACCATGGAGATGTAATATGTAACCATGGGGATTTCTTATGTAGCCATGAAGATTTTACAATATAATCATTAAAATATTGTAAGTAAGCATGCACTATGTATTCATGGAGATATACTATGGAGACAAATGTCAGCAATGATTTTAGTTTGGATTTGCAATAACAAAGTCCTATCTATTATTGTAGTCTCACAAATTCTGTAAATTAAGCCCATCTTTGTTTGCATTTTCAGGTTTGATCATCGATGCCTTCGGAGAATTGAGAGATCAGTTGGAGCAAGTCAAGGAGGACATGGAGGTACGTCTGATTAGGAACAGGCAAACTCAGACTTTAAAATGTGCGCAGAATACTTGTGAATATTAGGGTTTTCATGATTCACTGATTCACTGAATCACTGTTTCTCTTCTAACATCGTGATACACGATTCACACTATGTGAATCGATTCATAATGCTATTGTAAATCGATACATGTTCACATCGACATGTTTAGCTTTGTATTTTAAAGCAAATTATTGAATCCATATACAGTGTATTCCCAATAATGTACATGGTCCAGACTCGGATAGCGAATCAATCGGTTTATGAATCACGAGGTAATTATGAAGTGAACGAGATTTATACAACGAAAGTGTCATGTATTCACTTGATTGACATGAGCGGTCCAATTAATGAAGCAATTTACCGTTAGGTCAGACCTTTGCCTTTGGTTACTATTGAATTTCTATTTAAGTATTTTGGGAAGAGTAGTTCTCTATTTAAATAGTAGGCTATGGTTTATTCACCAAGCGTGACATTTCTTTATTAAAGTTTTCAGATTTTCACTTTGTTTCTTCATGATTTATACTGAACATAAAAAGAAATATCCTACACAGGCTCACAGCTCTCCATTTAATGTTATTACTCAAAAGCATTTCCAAAGTTTATATAAAACCAGTATCACGATACGTATCATATCGCGAGCCTAGTATCACATCATGAGGTAGGCATATCGCGGCATACCTACATTATATTACTATAGTATAATGCTATTAAATTGCTTATCACAACCACCAGAATAATTTACAGTGGTTGTAACAAACAGGTAACATAAAATAGACGATAAACACGCATTATTAGCGCTAAACACGCATTATTAGCACTACAGTGTCTCAGACAGTTGTCATTCATGTGCTTTCACCGTAGACACAATGTATGCTTATTCTGTATGTATTCAAATATCCTAGCTAGCTTAGTTTAAATACATAAATTTTATTTGGCAATCTACGAAGGTGTAATTTTTGGATTGGTAGAGTACACACATTTCCTAACACTGTACAACATTTGAGTGACCTGCATTAAATAGTTTTTGATTAACAGTACAAAACAGGGGTTTGTTGCATTACCTTCCAACTATAAGCATGACAAGCCAAACCGAAAAGTTAGTATTATATACTGAGTCAAAATAAAAACTTCACACCTTTTAATATGAAATAAAAATATGACTTGTTAAATTAGACATTTGTCAGGTATCATATCATTGTTCCCGAACTATGGACTAATGAAAAAAGTCACCACAACACATTTAGGCCACTCCGA
>JAUTBT010030094.1:0-19020 GCA_032361225.1 Lepetodrilus schrolli | reverse complement strand
TGTGGACTTTTTGCATGGTTTTTCACGCTTGTTTTTATTTTCTTGCATGATTGTATTTTAGAGTAACGCTGTAGTCGCCTATGGGTGAGATATTCCCGCTGCGACGTAAAACAATAATAACAATAATAATTAAATATTGCTGTTTCTGATATTCATGTTGCTGCTGGTTGATGTATGATAAAAAAAAGAAGTTTCTTTTTACCATAAAAATAGCCAAGTTTATAATACTCGATTTAACATTTGCTGATCTTTATATCACAATATGAACTAAATTGGCAAAAATTATCTCTAATAATAATAGAAATTAACTAATTAGCAAGCACTCATTAATAAATGGAATTGTAATACTATTATACAGCATTGTCAAACAGGAGTAGACAGATAACTGAGGTTCGATTCGTGGATTGCTGTGCCATCATTTGGATAACATGCTACGGTCTCAGTTTACAAGTAATGGAGTGGTTTAACCTTTTACCCATTAAGTGCCCTGGCTACGTAATCCCCGCCATCCATCAGTCACTAGGTCTTAACGAAGGTGAAAAATTCAACTGATCTGTCAGTCCCTGGGGTTAAGGGGGGGTGAAATTTACAACTGATCTTCTGTAAAAGACTTATATTTCATGCAGACTTATATTACGCGCTATATGCGCAAAGACAATTTGTGCGAAATTATAGTCCACGCGAAATATGAAGCCCTAAGTTTACTTATTGAAGTGGATGTATTAATGTACGATGTAATTAATAATAATGAATGAAAAACACAACATAGAAGATACGATTGAATAATTTAATTAAACAATGTTATTAAAAATTAATTAAACGTAAATATATATACTAGTATTAGTCTACTCTTACCACTCAAGTGAAATGTTACAAGCGGCAATCACCACTCGAGTAAAATGTTACAAGTGGCAATCAACTTTGTGATGCAATGTGATGCAATGACTAGTATAATGACTAGTATAATTGTCGCGGTAAATTAAGCAATCTAATAATGTATGTCTAGTATTTCATTGTTAATCGTCAGGATGTCTGAGCCCACGTGTTGCCCTAGTCATCGCTAATTACTTGGCTTTATCCTATTTTAATTGATATTTACAACTAGTTGCATTCGTAATCACCGGTGAGCACGTTATAGTAGTACTTTTGTTCATTATGTGAGTGAATATTTTGTTCCCCATTTTTTTTGTGGTGGCAAATGCGCGTAATTTAATTCCAGCAAATGTCAATTATAGCATTTACGCGAAATTTGCGTCCGCGAAATACAAGTCTTTTACAGTATTAGTCACAGGTTAAGGGGGGTGAAATTTACAACTGATCTATCAGTAATCGGGCCTTAAAAGGTTGACATCCAATTGATGCAGAGTTTAACTTGATATATGTCTCCAGTCTAATTAATGTCTAGTACACACTCACGATTGAAATAGAATTATTGTGAAACTTCCACACCAGGCATCTGTATACGATCTGTATAACCTATATAAGACAAATTGGTTATAACAATTCAATCTGAGTCAAGAGGCATACGCTTGTACAAGGCTTAACACCTGACAAACTGCCGAGTTTAATAATATTTAAATTACGTGTGTACCATGTATTACTGCTTACCATTGACTGACGATTAAAGACACCAATAAGTCTTCTCCGTAAGAACAAATACAACACTAGGAAATTAAAGCAAAACGTTTTATTTGTAAAATTTCCATCTGGTGACATCTCTTGCCGACACAGAGGAAATAACATGATCAAAAACAATATAAATGTTCTGTAATAAATAGTCCCGTTAATTGTATATCTTGTACAGATCAACAGGAGTAAAGCCGTATTGTCTGCAAGTTCGTTGTCATGTTCACATGTTGCAGTCTCTCCCACAGAAATGTGAACAGGACATGCATGCACACACACACACACACACTTGCAGCATATGCATACATTAACAACGCATGCACACACACGCACACACACACACACGCACACACACACTTGCAGCATATGCATACATTAACAAGTTACAATCACATGAGCATTAATATTCCAATATTGATAAGTAAGTCATTAATTAATTTTATAGCCATCAGCTGGTCATGATGAAGATAGGATGTAATATAATAATAGCTCACTATTTACCAGCCAGACTTTATATGCCCAAAATCCATATAATGTCCAGACGATGATAGCTTGGAGCATTATACAGCAAATAAATAAATAATAATAATATACATTGGCGAGTTATGGGTTGTCCTCAATGCGCACATATTGCTATAAATAGTGATAGTGATACATTTTCAATTATTATCCATTGGACTAAAATTCTGGATTATATTACAAATGTTTCAAATTTCTGATGATTGGACAGAATGGAATTTCACCAGGGCCCCATTCCACAGAATAATCATAGCGCTATGAGACTCAATGCCATGTTAAAGTATCGGAGTTACGATTCTCGTAGCACCGATCGTTCTGTGGAATGGTTCCCTGGGCTTTTTAACAATACTGTAATTCTGTAAAGCTCTGACCTTTCATTCTTCTCATATTCTGCAGACAAGAAAGCATACAGACACATATACTGCTCATCTACATGTATGTATGTATACTACATAAACTTGTACACATCTGAGCAAATTACTACACCATATTCTTTTAGCGATTTACAAAAAATCTAAATGAAACAGGCGATCCAAGGAGACAAGAATTTCATAATGATTATGAATAAAAAGAATAGCAGCAAATAGCACTCCTTTTCTAATGGTATCAACAGGGATAGAAATTAAAACTAGCCAACCCTATGTGTCACAATGCTAATGGTATGCTAAGGTCTAGTAGAAATTAATGTTTTTCGTAAACTTTCGTAAAATTTTAAAGGTAAGTTTCTGTCCCTGTACCAGTGGAAGTAAACTTTTCTATCCATTTGGTTTACATAGACTGTCCAAGTATGGGATTAAATTAAAAATGAATCCTGTTGTCTCTTGCATTGAAACATGGATTATTGTTCTGCTGGACATACAAAGATCGTACACACATACCTAAATAGCACATACACTAGCACGACGACGACCGGTGAACAAACTCGCAAGTTACAAACTCTCTTGTAGAAGAGTGAGTTTGTCTTGTGATAACAATACAAAAAATATTCAATTCCAACCATGATACAATCTAAATGTACATGGGATACAAAACAAAATATATGTATACAGTTCAGGATAATATAACGCTAGCTAATTGTATTGGTTAAAATGAAATAAAAATACTAATACAGTAAATGAATGGAAATGAACAATTAAAAATAATAAACTAAGAACAAAGATTTTTCTTAAAATTGGTTCTTAAATTCTGTTATAATATTCAAAGATACTAGGATAAATGTATTACTTTCCAAAACCACACTTTCGCAGAACTCGAATGTAGTCTAAAATTATTGCAATCTATGATATTATGGTAGGCTAGACAAAATGTATTAATATATCATAATTAACATTAATATATAATGGATGGATTAATTTCATGATGAATACCACTGAAGCCATTAGCTCAATAAATAGTGGCAGAATTATGGCGATAACAACTGGATATATTTCCACAATTTGCTGATATGCAGCATTATTGATTCCAATAAAATAAATATCCCCACAAAAATAAAACCCAACGAAATATCATAGAGAGATATTGAAAACCAAACCACAGGGGGAAATGTACAAATACATACAGAACTCAGATCAAAATATTGTGCATAATATTTGGCACATATTTCACAAGTTACAAATTCTCTTGTAGAAGTGTGAAAATTTGTACTTGATATATAAACAACAATAGAATGTTGCAAAATATATTGCAGGGTAGCACTTCTTGTGATAGATGCCATTGGCATAATAACATTAAGGGCATACATATGTCGACATAGTTCATGGTCAAACATATTTTACCTGCAAATATGTACAACTGATTTGACTACACAAGTATATTGAGCAACAAGCTACATTTTTCACAGGTCCCACTGGTTTTCAATATTTTCGATATGTTATTTAATTTTTATATCTTTTACAATACAAAACTGAAAAAATATGAAAATATTTAAAACCAGTTGGACCTGTGGAAAATGTAGTTTGTTGCTCAATATACTTGTCTAAACAAATCAATTCTACAAACGTTCAGGTAAAATATGTTTGGCTATGAAATATGTCAACAATTCATGATTGTATGCCTTTAACATGTTTAATGAATGGATAATCACAACAGCCAGTCACCATTTTCTAGGTGTGTAGAAAACATACAGCATTGAATCTGTATACATCACACATCAGTCACTTCAGATATTATGACTAATGTAAAACTTTCCAACCAGATTTTTGTTTACATGATCATGTCACAGAATTGTAAACACAAACTCGGGATGACAGGGATATATGTTTACAAAAAAAACCTATGAAATAGCAAACATTGATACCGAAAAAGGAATATATACTCAACAAAATAGATTAAGGCCAGCTGAGATTTTGTGGGTAATCTTTCTATCAAATTTGGAACTCAGCTTGAGGAACCTGACGCCATTCTTCTTAATATGCTTTACATGCAGGTGTCTGCAAGTTCTTAAAGAATACTTGAATCCTGTAGACATGTGGACATTCTTCTTTGTTAAAATTATATAAAGCTGTGAATAGCATTATAGTCAGTAACTAGGGGCATTACATGTAATAAAAAAATTAAGAAGAAGAAAGAAAGTCGGTTTATCCCAATGGTTAACATGAATATAATGTAAGCTGTCAATAAATAATTTACCATAATGTAAATGCATATTTACACTATTTAATTTAATCTTTGACTTTACCACTGGAAAATTAAGCTTTGCAAAAAGTACATTATATGACACAATATAGAAAAAGATAGGAATTTATCTAAATTTGATCATAAAAAATATATATGTGTGTGAAAACAGTATTTGTACATTTTGAATGCTGCATACTCAAAGTAATCCTGACAATCATTGACAATCAAAAAATTAACAGCGTAATAGAAAACAAAGCATGTTAATTTTCAGACTAGGATAAATTCTTTAGCAAAACATGATCTGCAAGGGGCGACTCAACAATTGATGCAACATTATTTGGAGACGACAGCAAATCTGTTTTTTTAATTTGAAAAGTTAATTTCCTCAACTTCAATCCATAGAGCTACAAGTGATTGTAAGCTATCGCAATACGAGGATAGTAACCTGCACTCTCATCTTATAACAGGTTTACAATCAATTGTAAACATGCGATAGCTTTGTGGATCAAGCCAGTGATTATTTACAAAATACTCAAGACAAGCATTCATCAGAATAATTTTCGTTTCTAAAATTGGATACAACTGCTTTCGAATAATAATCTTTCAATGACTGCAATTTTATAGCATTCTCCAGATATTTTTTGACAGGAACTTGGTTGGTTACATCAACGCCGTTGTAAAATATTCTCAGTACGTTAACATCATCATCGTGGGTCAAAGACTCGTGAACTTCGAAAACAATTCTTGAACCTTGAGGAGGAACCCTCTCTGCCGGAATTCCGAGAACGGACAATATTGCGACAAGAAATTCCTCTTCACCAGCGAAAACTGACAGCATTTGGCCATCGCTGTTTCCAAACCAATCAAAAAATCTCTGAAAGAAAGGGTACGTGTGGAGATTCGCAAACGATCGAAAAACTTTGCTGGCTGTAATTTGATTGAAATATTCGTTTGCCGACCGGAAAATGCTGTCCAGAGTAGAGTGGCTGACATCTAGACAGACGTCGTACCGACAGGGAGGAGATCTGACATCACAAAGCCACGATGAAAGAAATGTCACAAGTTGTCGAGGAGAAATGTCAGCGTCGCGTGGAATGCGTAAATTTGCATTGATCTTTCGATCAACCTTGACTACATCTTTGAACAATAAAAATCCTTTTCTTAATCCTTTTGATATTTTCTCTAACAGGTACGCTGTTTTGGGGCAGTAACATGAATGACTAAGGCTATCAGCACAGAAGTTTTCAAGTGACTTTAACACAGGTAAGCGTACAAAGTTTTTCTCGTGTAACATTCCGTGCAAGAAAGCAAACAGACTCTGGTAGGCAGCTTCATCGTGAATGCTAGAAGCTGACAAACTCCAGTCTTTGGAATATGGTTCATTTAATTTCAATTTGGTATACCTCTGGCTCAAATATTCTCCTAACAGTATATGCTGGATAGAACCAAGGGGGGATAATTCTTCATTACTACAAGCATCGGAGGAAGAATATGGTTTGTAAATCTTGAATCCATCTGGTTTACTCCGCATATGCCTGTGAATATCTGCGACTTCGGGGAAGCTTTTAACCTTTTTGTGATTAGATGTCCGGGCAAGTTGTTCAAAATCACAGTTAACTGTTGGACTGGTGATGTTATCGAAATCCACATTAACTGGCCTCTGCCCAGGGGAGATAACTACCAATACCTTGTTCAGGGCAAAGCCTGGAATTAATGAACCTGGAATAAAGGTAAACAAACAAAAAATTGATTTGATCATAAAACACATATTGGTCATCTAAACCTATCATAGAAATGATAGCATACATGATTTCTATTGACTAAGCATTGATAGGATTAATAAATAAATAAATATATGGTAGGTCCAGATATTGACTTAGAGTTGTCATAAAACATACACACACCTTCATTTCCAGAATATGGAGTTTGGGATAACTGGCAGTATTCGACAAAACCTGGATGTGACAAAGGATCTGATTGGTTGCTTGATGATGGGGAGGCCACACCCCTGTACTGTTGATGTCCATCAGAGGAGGAAGATACGAAATATAGAGGTGAGACTTGGCACTCGGCTATTTGCAGAAAGATGACTGGAAAAAATAAAACACTATAATTATGATGACAAACTGAGAGAGAGAGAGGACACAATAATTACATTAAATAATAATATATAATGCAATCTTGATTAATAGAAAGTAAGCAGTTTCGCAATTCTGCTAGAAAAGTTGCAAGTTCTGCTCAAATGTTACGTCCTACTTAAATGTTACCAATCCCTTCTACAACTACCATGCATGACCTTACTTAGATGACAACGTTAATAATTTATCAATGTTAAGGCATATCAGAAAAATACCTGTGTTTCCAGTGATCCGACAGACCGTATTAAAAGCACGCAACTCTAAATATTTGTTCAAGATTTTTTTTTAAAAATCATATACGAAAATAAAACAAGTTGCCTACCTTTTATAATTTTCGCAATAAAATGTTTACCTACCTATTTTGAAAATCCATGTTACAAGAAATACATATTTATTTTGGCGTAATTAGCAAATCTAATTCAAAACTCACATGGAAGAACCAACAACATGATCAAGTCCAGTCTCACTACCAGCACACGTGGAAGTGTCATGTACATAGCGAAATGCTGGACAATACAACTTTCTATTTCTGTCCGACTCCAAGGCACAAACATGATGATGCAGTACAAATGATAAAGCCAAGTAAGTATTAATGCGATAATGAGATAACATGAGAACAGGAACACATTCCTAGCAGGTGTTTATTATTCTGTGGTGAAATGACCACCACAGATGGCAGTAATGCATATCAGCTGTACAATATATATAGTTACCATGGTTACTATATAATGCTAAAGTACTGGTAATGTAAATGGTACAAGTAATTATGTTATCATAATTGTTATCATAATTGTTATCATTTTATCTCAAATAAATACAGTTGTATTTATCATGTTTATAGCAACACAGCAGCAACAGCTGTAGCGAAGTGTTTTATTATTTATTATAAATTACATTTCTATGTAAAATACTATGTATTAATGGCATACAATCATATATTAAGTTGTTGTTTTGGACCAAATTGGAGTTAAAAATGCAAAATTCATGCACTTAGCTTTTGTTCCCTCCAATATCACTGCTGTAGGATAGGTAAAATTCCATTTCAGTTTATATTTCCGGTAAAATCAGAATAATCAGTTGGTAATGTACTGTAATATCTCAATGGGGGTAACTCTAATAAATTGAACACTGTCAAAATAACCTTTCAGAACCACTGGTACCATATAAAGCTACAAATAGAAGTCTATTAAATATTGAAAGCCAGTGGGATATGAGGAAAATGTAGCTGGTTACCCAATATACTTGTGTAGACACATTAAATGTACATGCTTTCATGTAAAAATACGCTTGACCATGAAATATGTAAACAAATCAGTGATTGTATGCCTTTAAGTTTAACATTATACACATTTTATTTGAACCATTACAAGTTTGTTTTTTAAAATGTACACCTATTTAAATACTCTTTTTAATCGTACATAACTAGTTTACACCATTCATAATCTTCAATAGCATTTTATTTGAACCATTACAAGTTTGTTTTTTAAAATGTACACCTATTTAAATATTCTTTTAAATCGAACATAACTAGTTTACACCATTCATAATCTTCAATAGCATAATTAATATTGCCATTACCGTGTAACAAATCACATAGGTAGCACAGCACGTAGTAAAGTAATCAATGACGTCCTTGACAGTGGCGAACGTAACATTCTAAACCACCACCACACAAGGTCAACTTGAACTTACCTAGCAAGCAAAACACGTGCGTCGAGACCGTCGAGACAATATTCCCATGTATGAAGCCGGTCAACATATTCCTCCAAACCCGTCTCGATTCAGGATGTAGACTAGTTTCCTAAATCGAACCATTTATAGTCTTGATTTAGCGTGCGAGCAGACGAATCCAGAGAAGCGTTCATAACCCACGTGTGTTGTGTTTGTATCCCGAATCCTCCATTTGACACAGCGTACTGGGAAGGTACGAACTCGCAAAGAAAACGTGTTTTCGTGGGTGTCTGCATTTCAGTACATCCTCATGTAAAGGTTTGGTGCTTCTGTAGTTGTCACGATCTTGCCTTGTCATCCATGTACACTGACCGGGTTTTCACGTACGCGCTGCCTCCCGAGCGACCATGTGTTGTTTCATCGACCGCTCAATATAGACTGTAACCAGTCTCCTCAACGTAGCGTACCAATCCAAACGCGTTTCCTGAATTATTATTTTGTTATTTTTCTGTATAATGTAGTCTGCTTGTGGTGTTGCTGACAGAAACAGCTAACGGTTTCTCGTGACTAATAGTTTATACGCAGGTACCTAAACGAATTCACATTAATTTCCTCTTCTAAAAATAAAGTCAATCAATAATTTAGATTCGGGTGCACCTGACGCAACATTTCATCAACCTTTCTGCCTTTGCTTGTAAATTAACGTGTATCTAAATTTAGGATCAGAAGTTATTTATTAACATGTTTAAGAAAAGTTAATTTAAAATCAATGTTAATTTTTCCAAACATAGCAACGGGGAAAATATACATGATCACTGTTTAAAATAAAAATTATTATTATTTTGAAATACATGTAAACGTAGTCATTGTTTCACACTATAATATTATAGTGTAATGCCGGGACGAATTCCCAAACACTGTCGTTATATCGTACCTGTCCACAATCACAATAGAAGTCGGTCGAGCTATATAAATATCTAGCTCGCAAGTATTGGAGAAATGCCTACTATGCATATACAGTGTACGGTCGGTCGGTAAATCCGTACCTAAGAAAGAATGATGAAAAAAAAAAAGCAAGCCCTCGGAATTTCTCAGGAACGAACAGATATGTACTGATTTGCTGTATGAACTGTTGTGTTAGTTGATAAAAGGTCTACAACGATATCAGTTATAGTTTATATTTATTGAAACTAAATAATATACAGCATCAAAAACATGACCAACGATGTAACAACAAATATAATAATAGCCATTCTGTCCAGGCCATTCGAGCTCCACGCATGAAACAACCTGTAAGAAAACAAAAACCTATTATCTAAAAGAGAGAGAGAGAGAGAGAGAGAGAGAGAGAGAGAGAGAGAGAGAGAAGGAGAGAGACAGGTGGAGATAAATACATGTAGCTCGATCTTTCAAGTCAGATCCTGAGATAAAGATAGAAGAAGATAAGAAGATGAAGAAGAAAAATAAGAAGCATATTTCTGCATAATATATATTTTTCACCTATGCTTTTCTTTTAAACAGTTATTGAACTACCTATTCGTGTTGTCCTGATGACCATTTACACCTGTTAAACTTTGAAATATCAAGTCATTTGAAAGTACTTTGAATAACATTTAAGAAGTGTTGAATAAACTCACGTGGTGTATGCGCCAAGTTATTTTACGGCGCCGGCGTAGTGAGGATGATGGGGAGGTAATTGGTGTGGCTGCTGCTCCCGCTGCTACCGCTAAAAATGGGGACTGGGATCGGGATTGGATAGTCTTCGCTGGTACTCTCGGATGATCCACCGCATCCACACGACTCGGACTCCGAACCACCGGAGTGGTGGTGGTGGTGGATGATCACCTCTTCGCTGCTGCTGCTGCTGCTGGAGCTGTGGTGGTGGTGATGATGGTGACGATGACGATGGTGACGGTGACGTCGGTGGTGATGATGGCCGTCGATGACCAACGCCAACACGACTGTGAGAAGATTTAAGAATACAAATTGTAAAATATGTTATTTCTTTCTTTTTCTTTTTTCTTTTTTCTTTTAATATGAGGTCTTATTCGAATTTGATTTATCTTTTGAAAAGCTTCCGCAGAGTGGTCATTGCCAAAACAACTGAGATAATGTTTAACTACATACTGGTTGTTCAGCAGTACCTTTAGATGTGTATCATCGCATTTATTTAGTAATTCGATAGGACGTAATAATGGCCAAATTTAGACGAAATTTAGATAAATTAATAGGCACAGTTTACACACATGTGCCGTAATAGGCATATTACGGTAATTTATTTTTAGAATCAAGCAGTTTTGAGAAGCTAGTTCTAGACCTGCTTGTAGAAATACAAAAATGTAACATCGATCACATTTAATTTTACTCACCAAGCGAGATGACAATTGCAAGAACAGTAGATAATCTCAACATTGTGAATTGGTTATTAGATATAATATGATAATCTATTTTAATTTACTGATATTTATACACGATAGAAACGGAAGCATAAGCGACGTATGTGGGCGTATTGAGATGGGCCACATACAAGCAAACAGGTAACCACAGAGGAGACCTACACGGCGATAACATTCTTGTCACAGTTGGATATCTAACACGCCCTATTTATTAATATTGAATTTTCTATATATAGTAATTTATTTTAACATCACTTTAAATTTGCTAATAAACACACATTTGTCAGTAATGTACCATGGATATTATTACATTGACGTAAGCACGAATAGTATACAGAATAAATAGTAGGCTTACATTGGCAGCAAAGACGTATGGAAAGACAAATTAATATAGCCTAAGGATGATTAAAGTGGAAACCAAATCTGTAAGTAAACATATTAATAAAAGTGAATACATCGTTTATTGTATTTGTATTTTTAGAACAGTAACGTTTCCTGGACGCCACTTAAAAATATATTACACGGTTTATATGCATGTGTTTCCATTGACAAGGCCTCGAGATTGTTGAGAACGATTTCATGCGCAAGCTCACATATCATATGGGGATTTTTGAACAAAACTTTGAGGAGCATGAAATAGTACTCATGAACTTTCGTAATATAGGGGCCGGCTCCGTGGCATAATGGTTAGAGCGTCGGCTCGGAGTGCGGAAGGTCGTGGGTTCGATCCCCGGTCGCGTCATACCGAAAGACGTTTATAAACAATAAAAGATGGTACTTGTTCCCCTGCTTGGCGCTCAGCATTAAAGGGGTAAAGTCAAGGATTGGTCCGGAGTCAGTATACTGTGTCTGGGTGGGGTATTCATGTTCTATCTGCGGCATTCATGGGTGGGGTATTCATGTTCTATCTGCGGCATGATATAAAAGACAACTGGTGGAAATCCAGACCAGTACATATGCATGCAAGCCATGATGTGAGTGAAAAAAATATCTTGAAAGTGGCTTTAAACCCCAGATCGTAATATCGGAGCAAGGATAAACTGATCTATTTTGATTGATCTTGGAATCCTCATATTATTCGACGTTGTCAGAAATGTGTACGTTATATGTAAATATATATATAATATATGTGTGTGTGTGTGTGTTTGTGTTTTGTGTGTACAATCATCGTGCAGTTATGGTATGTATAGCAATACACTCTGATAATATCGTCAAGACTATTACAACGACAACAAGAGCAGTACTGTATTTAATTGACTGACAATAAATAACTCTAAGCCAGGTTTTGATGAATTATTTATTGTGAATAATACACAGGGACTTTGAATCTGTCTGTTCTCTTTACCACTACTCCGTAGTTGGTATTCTGAAAGAAGAGAAGAGAAATACTTCAATATTTAACATTCTATATGGAATTTTAAAAAAAAATTAAAAAAATTAATTACATCAATACTAGTCTACTGTACAGGGTACAATTGCAAGATTTCAAAACCTTCATTTACTGGTACACATCCAACTGTATAGGCAATGGTCTCACCGGTGATCCAGCCAAGATTAATACCAATTAGTCGCAGAAAAAAGCATCTGCTTTCCATACCACCCTACAAACTCTCCCATTACGGAAAAGGAACCGGGCTCCTGTTCTCTGGAATGATCACACATAACACTCTCAGAAACATTCACCAGATTCAAAGGCCAACTCAAAACCCATCTTTTTAATCAGTTTTACCATTAGACAATCCCATGACCTTGTGCCGCTTTGAGCATGCACCTTGTGCATGGAGGCTAGCGCGTTAAAATACACATTATTATCATTATTATTATTATATTATTATTATATTATTATTATTATTATTATAGCAGTAACGTTTCCTGGACGCCACTTAAAAACTGTTACCATTAAGGTTAATACCAATTAGTCGGAGAAAAACAATCCTCTACAACGCTTCATCGCCTTCTTAACCACGGGACACAGTCTAATAAAAATAGAAATAAAGTATCCGTACGTTTCTTGGACCAGTAACGCAGAATTTTGCATTCAGTTATTAAAAACAGCCTAATTCTAAATTTCATCATGTATGTGTACAATGAGACATATAAATCGGCAGTGGTCATCAGACGTAATGTAGCATCAGAGAAATCATCTTAGTATGTCTACAGGACGGGCGTTCGCTGGAGGACTTTGGGTCCAGACTGTACAGAAACAACATCCTACCTTGAACGGATTCGTCAGATGCGTCTATAGTTACGTACCGGAAGTGACGCTCTATTTCCCTAAGCCCTGGAGTGCCAGGAGCAAGGCTGCGCTGTTGCCGCCACTGCTGCCACTGCTGTGGCTACTGCTGCTGCTGCCGTGGCTCATCATGGGGACGGGGATGGGGATGGGGTAGGAGGAAGAGGAGGAGGACCCGCAGCAACACTTCTTCTTGCAGCATCCTTCTGCCATAGCGAGGATGGCCACTGGATGGAAATACATTATTTAAGATTATATTAGTTGTAGTTTGTGCTTCAGGTGTCCGGCTATTTAGACAGAAATAGAAAGAGAGATAGAGAGGTAGAACGAGGGAAGAGAAGAGAGAGTGAGATAGTGAAATAGAGAGATAGAGAGGTAGAACGAGTGAAGAGAGAGAGAGAGAGAGAGAGAGAGAGAGAGAGAGAGAGAGAGAAACTGGTTATTGACTAGTATATTTGCATATCGACTTGGTAGTTTGTGAAACATATATACTTAATAATCATTAACCTATACATAGCTAGTTATTAATTAATGGTACACGATGGTTACGATTGAAAATTATGTCAACAACATTACATAATAATAATGAATGATAAAATTCAAATGAATAAAATTCAAATCTTACCTAATACAACCAAACCGATAAGAAATCTGGGTGACATTGTAGAGTAGTTTTGAGTAGAAAGACTTTTTTACTGGACTAAAGGTTTTAGTTTTTATGACTTTATTTTCAACTGTGTTCGTATTTATAGTAAACACGGTGCCTCTTTCATCTTTAAGAACAAACGGTTGTCAATGTTATGTTGAATGGATTCATGGGGCGCTATATACCGCCATAGATCGATGATTCACTTAACGCTACTCTGGATATCAGTACTTCGTACTAGATCTACTTCTGACTCAGTGGGATGCCAGATTTGCATTTTGTCTCTCAATATCCTTAATAATTAATAACATCCCTAATCCTTAATTACTAGCAGCACGGTCATTGAGTTCATTTAATTGATCGGGTATCATTAATAGTCAAAACAATTATTTCTTGAATTACACACTGAGGACACAATTTGCTTTGAATGTGATTTTATTCCATCAATTAAAGTAATCGACCAGGATGATGTTTTTGGTGAAGACAGTATGGTAATGGTCAAATATGCACGTATGCCTACATGATAGCCCTGACAAGCTGTGATATAGTTGAAATAATCTTGAAAGCGGCTCTAAGCTACAATTTCCAAAAAATAAAAATAAATAAAATAATTAAAAAATACGAATGTGCTATTACAACAGTACGGTTTCAAAATAATAAGGAAACGACCATGTTAATGAGAAGACAACTCTACCTAGTAACATATATTATGTGCCGTTTTGTGTAAACATCACCATGACAACACTATACAGACGCATACTAATCCTAGTTGTTTATGCCAGATTAGTAGGCGGTATTGGTCAAAGAAAACCGAAATTGTTTTATGTCGACATGTACCAAACATTTAGATGCATCTTCATCTACATATAAATATATGCTCCAGCCTACACCATTCAGTCATCTTCTAGGTCTAACAGTCAGATTCACACCCCTTCAGTCCGTACCATGGCTTTTAAATATGTCATCGCCTGTGTGGTCTTGGGTAAGTTCTCCCTTGTTTCGATGTGGTTTGATATGCTTTGTCTGTGTTTTAAAGGCCTCAAATATGCAGTTGATGATTTTAACATATGCACATTGGCGAGACGTTGAGCATTGCTCTTTGTAATGTAATATTTTAATAGATTAATATATGATAATGGTGGCCATCAAGATTATTTTCACTCGTATTGTGTGCGTTTGTGTGTGTGTGTGTGTGTGTGTGTGCGCGCGCGCGATTGTGTGTGTGTGTTTACTGCTTTGACAGTCACCTTCCAGCTCAGCTGATTTCGGCAGACTGGTCCCTTCTTGGAACGCTTGGGTCGCACAGTATGGAGCTGGAGAACGATGAATAGTATTGTCTGCTTGTACTAGTCTGGATTTCCACCAATCTTTATAGTGCTAGCACACTTGAAATACCACATGTCGCAGTTGAACATGGGTATCCCACTCAGACACTTTGTGCTGACTCTGAGCCGACCAGCCGTTGGTGTATGCTTCCTTTTAATGCTGAGCGCCAAGCAGGGGGGGCAACAACTACCATCTTTTTACGTATTTTGGTATGACGCAGCCAGGGCTTGCCCCACCGACCTTCCGCTCTCCCGGCGGACGCTCTAAGCTTTACTCCACGGAGCCGGTATTTGACTGGTATCACAGCTTGTCAGTTTATACTTAGCAGAAGAAAACCTGCAGCACCCGTAACGCTCAGAGTTGTAGTAAGCCTGCGAGCACCGTCTGGTACTGCTGAACCAAGGGTACCTACACTGCCACACTGCAACAGTACAGGCACTGCATTGATTGTATATTAATTATACAAGTTGTACATCAAACCATCATACCTTCCTTCATCCATATACTGTACGTGTTCCTGTTAAATTCCAGTGGCCGTCCTCTCTATGACAGACGGATGTTGCAAGAAGAAGTGCTGTTGCTGCGGATCTTCCTCCTCTTCCTCCTACCCCATCCCCATCCCCGTCCCCATGAGCAGCGGCAGCAGCCACAGCAGCCACAGCAGCGGTAGCAGTGGTGGCCTCGGCGCAGGCTTGCTCTTTGGACTCCAGGGCCTAGGGAAGTAGAGTCGTCGATGTTACTTCCGGTACGTAATTGATGGTTCTTAGCACGATTTATTTTCTGATTTCGTAGAAAGTAGGTATACCAGAAAACCAATATCATAATTATGCTTTTTTAGTATTAATATATTAAGTAGTTTAACGGGATCAGAAGTTAAATGCAATGGATTATTCTGGGTTAATTGAACAAGTAACTTTATATCACAGCATATTACGTTATAATGTCAATTTTTCGTGGAACTGTGACGTTAGCTCAATACACCAGATCCCGAGATTACGAAACTTAGTACAATTTCATCCTCACGCTAAATTTTTACATGAGGATTTGTGAAGAACGATTTGACTATGAAATTGTACTCAACGAAAATTAAGTGAATATAAAGTGTCAACTCTCAACGAAACTACAATACTAGTATTCGTAAATCTGTAATCGCATTATTAATTGTGTAGTTTCCCTATAGCTAACATTCACGCTCATCATTGAACGTTAAACTATTATATTAATGCTGTTCTTTGTCTAATTGCAGATGTTGCTCCGTGAAATGTGAACATGGCTTTGTACTCCATTGTCCAACCGATGTAGACTACTGAACACTCAATAAATAATTATTCATAACGTTGTTTTCTGTGTAATAGATTACATATTTTATGTGACATGCAACGAGGATTGAGACCGAGAAACTAGATATAAATTGTTGATTCCACAATAATGTTTTATGTAAATACAAACATAAACGCAACAATAACAGCAACCCATTTCATGAACATCTGCAATAAAATATAACTAAGCATGAGAAACATACTATTTGATTAATCTTGAATACATATGTTCTTGATGCGATGTTTACATAGTTAAACACATATAATTATATTATCATACATTGTTCTTGAATTGTTCATGCGTTACCATTATTGTCAAGAAACCAATGGTATTTGGTTGAGAATAGACAATAGCATATACAGACAAAATTATTTTATCTATTTCATTTGTAATTAAATTGCTCCTGCTGTAAGCTGACTTGTCATAATATGAGTGAAACAATCTTAAAAGCACCTCAAAATCACAATAAAAATAAACCTACAAATATTACATTTCAATTATCATAAAACATTTACATTAAAAGCATTAAAGAAATAATAACTATTGAGCATAACATCAGATATTTATCCAGAGAAGACCAATAACGCCAATTCAAAACCATTAAAACGTCCATTGACAACAGTGGCTTATTTACTACTGGTTATTATCCCTGATTAACCAGGGCCTGCAACAGAGCTGCGTTGGTTGATGATGGCTTACTTACTACTGGTTATTATCCCTGATTAACCAGGGCCTGCAACAAAGCTCCGTCTGATGTTGATGAGCTGCTACTGCTGCTGCCCCCTCATCCGGACATGATGGGTATAGGGATGAACAGCGGGTAGTCGTCAGATGAGGACCCGGATGAACTTCCTCCGCAGCAACTCTTCTTAGAAGAAGAACAAGAGGAAGACGAGGAGGAGGAACAACTGGAGCTTGATCCACAACCGAGACTGTAGTCCACGCATACTGCAACTACAACAGTTACGCCATCAGTGATGTCGTGAATAATAAAAAGCATCGTTCATATTTGTAATGAATGATTTGCTTTGACATACAGTAATTATACTTGAATAGACCACATCTCAACTTATGATGGTTTTTGTTTGGCATAATCATATGGTCACGAAGAAGGTATTTTGTATGGACCAATACATTTCCAATAACATAATTTAAGTAACATGCATGTACAAAGCAACTGTCAACAAGTGATGATTATTGTATGTTTGGTATGCTCAAATGAAGGAGGTATTTTGTAATGACGAACACATTTTCAATAATTAAAGGTAATTTTCCAAGAAATAATATTGTAATTTGTTAAAGAATACATGTTATTGTTTTCCTGTTAAAGCAACTTATTATTAAAGTCAATGAATGATTATGAGGTGTTTCTTGATTAGTGAAATATGCACAGCGCTATTACTAATGATATAGCATAAACACTGTTAAATTATTAGCGTAATGTACGGTAATAGTATTCATATTATAAGGCAACGATTTAAGACTATCTGTTTGATTTAGCTTATTAAAATTAAGTGAGTGAGTGAGCTATTGTTTTCCTCGCAGTGGGAATCTTTCACCCATACGTGGCGACAATTAAATTAAGGTCTAACAAATAATTAATTATTTAAAAAAAGATATTAATGAGATATTTAAGTTTACCAATCAGCACAACAAACACGATAGTGTATCGTTCCATGGGAATGCTAGCTGTATTGATCACTTTCAGTCCAGAAAGCTGCTGCTGCTTGACTAAGACTAATTATATATATATACCTGTCTGCGGGGTGGTGGCATACTGAAGCCAGTGGTCAAGATGAAATATAGACTGACCACCGCCTGCGAAGACACGCTAAATCCGTAACCTCTACGCTAAATTCGTAACCTCTGGTCAAATTGTGGTCGTATTAGAGTGAAAGACTCACAATAGTTAATATACTAGTAGAAGCATTGTGACCTTCAATGACAACTTCCTCGTATATTATCATTTACTTATAATTATGTTTGATTATTATTATAATTATTATTGTACATTACACAAACGTCTATGGTATTTAGTAAGGGCAAGTGTAATGGTCATACTTGTATAATTCCATGAAAAATTATGCACGTTTGCTTTGTAACGAATGAGAACGACAAACGGTGATAATATGGTCATGTCGTCAATTAATATGAGTACTGCAACTTACAATTATCATATTTTAATATTTTACTTAAATGTGTGAATCATATTCTTCAAATAACCACTAACAAAAACACTAAATAAAATACGATAAGTTAAGATAGTTCTTTTCATACTGTGAAGAGAAGCATCCACAGAACATGTTTGTGTGTACACCCATAATTATTATCATAACACACAGTTATATACTATAATTTTATTATACTCTATTATACACCAATTCATACTTAATTATATTGAATTTACACTAATTATTCCACATTCAATTTCATCATTCCATTTGTTCAATCATATACAGTCAAACCCCGTTGTGTCGAACTCCTGAGTGTCGAACATCCTAGTGTGTCGAAGTACATTCTCGGTCCCGA
>JAUTBT010030083.1:0-19025 GCA_032361225.1 Lepetodrilus schrolli | reverse complement strand
GGTTTTCATACAAAACGCTACGCAGTCCAAACCCGTATTGAAATGCATGCATACATATGCATACGTATTGCTCACTGAACGGCTTGCGTATTAATACATAGAATACATATGCAATGAACACACCCCTGGTCCCAGAGATTAGGAAACTTTTTTAATACGATTTTGTGCTCATGCTCAAATTTTATTGTGGATTTGTGAACAAAACTTTGAGCCGAGCATGAAATCGTACTGAAAAGAGTTTGATAATCTCAGGACCAGAAATACCTGTAGCACCGAGTGTTGCAGTAAACCTACAAGCACCAACAGACAAGCATAATTTCACTGCAACAGTACAGACAGTGCAACCCTCCATCTTTACATCTGCAAGGATAACCTGCAGACATTAATGGGTCCCTGGAGCAGGGCTTCGATCTCAGGACCTTTGGCTCTGAAGTCTGACAATATACCACTGTGCTACCAACAGCCCCTCATAGTGAGAGCTATACACTAATCATGCAATAACCTCTATCTGCAACCTGAGAGACCAAGTACTTGTATTGTTAACATGTTCGTGGTCTATTTAGATGAAATTCTATTTTCAGTTAAATGAGTGACACTATTTCATTACTATTCATGCATTATTGATGTTGTCAGACGGTGCCAACTCTGCTCTTCAACTTGTTTTGCCTGGCAAAAAACCCAGATGTTCAGCAAAAAGTACTAGAAGAGATTCAGACTGTTGTGCCAGCCAAGGGGGAGATAACTGCTGAAATGATAAATAAGCTTGTCTACCTCAAAGCCTGTGTTAAAGAATCATTCAGGTAACTTTTTACATAATACATATTTTCATTGATTTTGGGGGGTTCACAAGTGATATGTCATGATAGTATTAGAGATATGTAATTTACCCACATTCATCTTCAGATGTGAGAATTCCTGTGTATTTTGTTGCAGAATTTTATTGATCACATGATATTATTCATGTGCATGTTCAAACTTACACTTCCAACATGGGCAATTCTGTCAAATATCATGTGATCAACAAAATTATGTGATATAATATACACAGGAATTCTCAGATCTGAAGTTTAACGTGTTAAAATTAAAGTTCAATAATGTTGGGGATGTACAGAATATTACATCATATTTTGCTGCACCAAAAAAAGAATTGGCTATGGTTAGTTTTGTGCAGGACAAACTGGTCAGAATAGTAATATTGTATCATTTCCACAGATTGTAATATTCTATCATTTCCACAGATTGTTCCCGATTGGACTGCGTACCGACAGAATACCTCAGAAAGATATTGCTGTGGGCGGTTATCACATCCCAGCTGGTGTAAGTTCAACAAGAGTTTCTAATAAACCAAATACCCTAACAACATTCTGAGAGCATTCTATTTTGTAAAGGCCAGTATAAATATTCATTTCAGTTTTACAATGGCCAGTGAATATATATTTTTTTAAATCTCAGTATTGCCTTTGTTTGAAGTTTTGATATTACTGCACCAACATGACAAAAGGTCCAGTGAATTCATCTATTTCAGACACCAATAGAACTGAACAACTACGTTATGTTCAAGGATCTGAAATATTTCGTGGAACCAGAGAAGTTCCTGCCAGAGAGGTGGTTGCGTGGAGGATCTTCTCACAACATCCACCCCTATATCCTGACCCCATTTGGCCACGGTCCAAGAATGTGTGCAGGTAAACCTCCAGGTGCTTTCAACGACCTTTTCCATGCTGGAGCCAACAGGATATGTCCTCCAATTAACAGCGGTTAATTCAGCAGAGGTTGAAATTATCCAATACTATTTAGAAATGACACACAGTACTAATTCTACTGATATTGAGAGCCAAACTGAATTGCCGTCTTATTTATCCACACAGGACGGAGATTTGCGGAGCAGGAGTTGTACGTGGTTCTGACGCTGATACTTCAGCGATTCCAGCTGACGTGGCGCCATGGTAACATGGACCAGAAGTACCAGGTGCTGATGATACCAGACTGTCCGGCACTCTACACTTTCACAGACAGAACCTGATGGTACCAGACAGACAACCTGATAATACCAGATGTCTGGTATGCTACACTTTCACAGAGTCTGGTGGTACCAGACAGACCTGATAATATCAGACTGTATGGCATGCTACAATTTCACAGACAGAACCTGATGGTACCAGACAGAGATTTATGATATCAGACTGTCTGGCATGCTACACTTCCACAGACAGAACCTGATGGTACCAGACAGAGATTTATGATATCAGACTGTCTGGCATGCTACACTTTCACAGAGACTGGTGATACCAGTCAGCTTGATAATATCAGTGTTCAACAATATATTTTCACAGAGACTGAAGAAACCAGACAGACAGAGACTGGTGATACCAGACAGAGCCTGATGATACCAAACAGAAGTACCATGACGATGATGATGATGGTATCAGACATTCCATCATACTACTTTCACCGAGCCCAATACCAGATTGTTCAGCATATTTTTATATATATATATATTTTTTATTGGGGTTTTAACTCGCGATGTGTATGGAGACATTTAACTCACGAATTCCTATACATTGAGAAAATAATACGCATAACTCCTGAAATATTTACATGCCTTTTATTTTATGGTTTTATTGAAATCACTCTCCATTTTATGTTTTTCTAATTTTCTTTACACAGCAAAATTAATAGATTTGTTATTATTTTGCCTAGTAGTTATGATTGTGATCATTTTCTTGGTAAATTTTATTATTGAAAGGTGAAGTCATGAAGTTAAGCAATTAGTAACATAAGTGGCCTTATTGTACTACAGTCCAAAGTATTCAAGACAACATGCACTTTTTGTTATATAAGAATTGCCAATCATCAGCGTATTACAATATAACCTAATGCAGTGGCAGGAATAAAGCTGAAATATTCAATATATGGAATTTGTTTAATTCTTTTGTGAACATTTGAAAATGATGACAGATAATGAAAATAATCATTCATCATTCAATACAATCATAATGACACTTGTCATTTGGGGTTTAAAGTCACTTTCAAGATTGTTTCACACATCATGGCTTGAATGCATATGCACTGTTTGTACTAGTCTGGATTTCCACCAGTTTTTATACTGCTGGCTCACTTGGAATATCACATGTCGCAGATAGAACACGGATACCCCACTCGGACAACAGTATTCCGATTCCGAGCTGACCAGTCCAGTACACGGAAGGAATTGTGCTGTGCACACGGCCACAAGTGGCCGAATTCTCGAAAATAGTAGTCCGCAAACGGAGAGGGTTGTACTGTGCCGTCGGCCACTCGTGGCACTGCACAATTCCCTCCGTGTGCATTACCCCTTTAATGTGGGCATTACCCCTTTAATACTGAGCGCCAAGCAGGGGAACAACAAGTACCATCTACTACTTGCCAGTATATATTTATTTCAAAATGAATATTGAAAGGTCATGGCTTCGAATGAGATGCAGGTGCTTGTCTTAGTTTCGTACACCTTTTACAACCGGAAATACACCAAAGTTTAGAAACGGCCCTCTACGCATGCGTAAAAAGAAATATTGGGATAACTCTCGTTTACCTTAAAGCTGTTGTCATTTCGATGATGACAGGCCTCTGTAAACATAGACCTGCGTTAGTGAAATCTTGCTTTGATATTGTGATCAAACAATGTTCACCAACAGTATTTTATGTATTTCACCGATTTAAAAGTACAAATGTCGACAAGGAATTACATCCTACCAAAATAGATGTCTTTGACGTGCATAATGCAAATCCAAAAGTTGCAAAACCATTCCAAGAGATTCCAGGCCCTAATGGCTTGCCTTACTTTGGTTCCATCCTAGAATATAGAATTGGTGAGTGAGTGCTTGTCCTCCTCGATCTCAGGAAAATCTTTCTGTAGTGCAATATTTCTCCTTAAACAAACGAATAGCTATTCTGTATCGAATTAATATTCACACACTATATAAGCTATCTGCAGTTCTGTAGCTAAAAAGTGCCCAGTTTACTATTTTGCTGTCACCCTTCAGCTACAGAGGATTGCAGTAGTATGCATCAACAAAAGTAAGCTCCAGATCTTAATGCGTTGGGTTAATCACTACGTATGGAATAAATACATGTGACAGAATAAAATCCAGCTAGGAATGGATTCACTAACCATTATACTTCATGTCTTCATGCATATTTTTGAAGGAAAAGTTGTTTTTTTCACATAGTATTTTATGAAATTCGTCACTGAATTGCACTCATCAACGGACGCCATCTTGCTGAAAATAGCTGCAAGATGCTAAAAATAGCTGCAAGATGACGTTGGTTTATGAGCTGGATCAGTGACGAATTTAATAAAATACTATGTGAAAATAAGGATGAAGACATGAAGTATAATGATTACTGAATCCATTCCTAGTTGGATTTCAAGTTTTTTTTCACTTGTATAATGGATAGTGAATTCATTCCTAGCTGGATTTAGTTCTGCCACGTGTATTTATGCCACACGTAGTGATTAACCCAGCGCATTGATATCTGGAGCGTACTTTTGTTGATGCATACTACTGCATTCCTCTGTATCACTTTTTAGATACAGGACTGCAGCTATATGTAAGCATGACAAGTGCATTGGGCATAGGCCACAGGTGCTTGTCACAAATATTGGATACCAACATGACACAACCTGACAGTAAATAATCTTGTACATTTTCAACACATTTGTGATTTAATTCATTGATGTATCAGTTTCTAAAATGTGATGATTTTGCAGGACGCTTCAAGAATCTGGACAGGTATCAAGACTCCCTCCTGGCTCTCCATCAACAATACGGCAAGATTGTCAAGGTGACCCTGGCTGGGCGGACCATGGTGCACCTGTTTGACCCTGACTACGTAAAGACTGTCTACCAGAGTGATGGGAAAACTCCACACATCTTTCCTCTGCTGGAGACGCAGCAACAATACCGCAGAGAGAACAACATGTCACCAGGCCTGGGAAACACGTGCGAACATATTTTTCAATACCATAATTTCCTGTGTATAGCCTGCTACAGGGGGCAAAATATGTCAATTTAGAAAGAACATATTGTCAGATAATCTGCGCAGGCATTAGCCCGCGGCTTATAACTCGAAAACAAGAGACGAACCCACGAATGTGACATTGCCTCGAGTGTGAATATTACATTGAGTAGTCGTATTTGCTGATGATCTTGCTTTGTCTTAATTTAGGGCTTGCTGTTTACGACAAATTGTGTTGTATTAAGGCAGAGTTGGTGGTAAAGAATAATATTAGTGACACCAGTGATGATGAACTTGGCCGTGTTTGCCGTTATATTTTCCCCCCCATTTTAATTGTGTAAACTGTCAGATTACCCACAGCGGTAGATAGCTAGCATCACCTCACAAATATACAGGAAATTATGGTGTATAGAATTATTTTCATGGTATACTATGTACAGCTGGGAAGCAATTTGCAATGGATTACAAAAAAACATGTAAAATGACCTCAAACCAAGGAATTTAACTCTTTACCAGTATTTTATTTGTTTATCTCTGTTTACAGTATCTGCATTTTAAATTTGACATTGAATATATGAAAAATGACTGCAACATAAATATTGTCTGATTTACTAGTAATTTACACTTTGCATACAGTTTGCATCACAAGCAATCCACATTTACCAATTATTGTAAATATTATCATTCACAAATACAAAAGTTGATTACTTGATTATTTCTTTTTGATTCCCATAAAAGTTTTAATCTTTACATTATTAGGAATGGAGAGGAATGGTATCGACTGCGAAGTTCTGTGCAGCAGATGATGATGCGACCGAAAGCTGTCACGGTGTATCTGCCTTCAGTTGTGCAGATTGCCAATGAATTTGTATCTAAGATGGAGAAACTACGAAACAAAGACGGGGAAATAGATAATTTCATGAACGAAGTTGCAAAGTGGTTTTTGGAATGTACGTATTTTGTGAAAACTTTGCATCCCTGTATTTGCGTGAATGCTTAAAACAAATGTTGAAATCGATTGTTTAAGTGAAAAATCTTGTTTATATATCAAACATGTATTAAAACGTTTATCAAATATATTTGTTGCTAAATTTGTTGGTTCGAAAAGTAATGCTTCCAATATTTACGTTTGAACTAGAAAATATGTACAAATAATTTTTAAATGCAAGATTTAGATTTGGTAAATGACTGTTGATACATTTATTGTTTCCAGCGGCTTGTATGACTTGTTTCTCTCGTCGCCTTGGTTACCTGGATGAGACGTCTGGAGAAGAGGCCCAAAAGATGATTGATGCTAATGCCACAATATTCTCGCTGACAGCTAAACTAAAATTTTCCCTCCCATTCTATAAATTTTTATCAACACCAACATTGAAGAAAATCAAGACAGCAGAAGATTATTTTTTGGGGTACGAGTAGAATTTGACAACTATATCAGCAGATATTCGTAATTTTGTACCATCATGTGATAGGTGACGGGTAACTCATATTTCAAAAGCTACAGTTTGGTTTAACTCATATTTAGAATACTACATTTTGATTTCCAGGACTACACAGAGGTCTCTCTGAACTAATTTCAGCCTATGATCCCCTCAGAACTCTCCGATCTCAAAACCAATGCATTCAGAGAGATATGAAGGAGCTAGTCCATGTTGGCATTGGAAAGTGATACACAGTATCTTAAATTCAATCCTGGCTTTAACTGGCAGCCAGAGCAGTTTCTTCAGCACAACTTCAAAGGGCCCATGAACAGCTCGTGTGCTGTGGCTTATCAACTGGTTATTGTTAGTTCCTGATTGAATTTACAAGTTTGAGACAAATATACAAAATATGTAGTATTTACGTGCATAGGGACCTGAATTTCACTTTGACTTATCGTATGTATTCTTATTACGAATTCGACACAGAGGTGTCTAAATAATGACAAAGAAGGAATTGGTCGGGACCAAGAATGTGCTTCAACATAGTAACTACAACACTCGAGAGTTCGACACAAGGATTCACTGTATGTAGATAATGATGTAAGGAGTTGTCGTCTAGCTTGGCCATAACTGGGCCAGGTTCTCCTGTATGAAGTTTACTCTAATTTGAACCCGAGGGTTACATGCCTTTTTACTGGCAGGGACAGGATGATAAGCACCCAAGGACTCGCTCATATTTTGAAAACTACATTTTGATTTAACTTGTATTTTGAAAACTACATTTTGGTTTCCAGGACTGCACAGAGGTTGGTGGATGAAACATCAAAGCATATCCAGGAACTGCTGGACAAAGGGGAGCTAACTGAGGATAGGTATGTGTTTCTGCGATACCTACTCACTAGCAAGGACCTCAGCTACAAGGATGTCAACATCATCACACTCTCCCTGTTTTCTGACGGACTCAATACTGTGAGCATCTACAGTCAGTCTTACTAAATAGATATATAGTACCCATGGGTTTTTCTTTGTTTGAATTGGGATTTTGAGTCATGAAAGATTATTTCACTCATATCAAAGCTTGGTGGACACCTGGGGTGCGTTCAATGGAGAATACATACAATACACTACAATACAATACTTTTCTCTACATCTATTAGGTTAGTAGGAAAATAGCAGGAAATCGGTTTGCGCATGTGTCCAGTCCATTCGCTTCATGCTTTGGGTTTTCATACAAAATGCTACGCAGATCAAACCTGTATTGAAATGTATGCATATGTATTGCTCACTGAACGGCTCGCGTATTAATACATAGAATATATATGCATATGTAGTCTCCATTGAACGCACCCCTGGTGTGTGTTGGCTCATGGTGCATATGCAGTGAGTACTAGAATCGAACAACAGCAGTAAATGGGAGTCAATCAATATGTGAATAATATGTGAATCAAAATAATAATTAAATTAACTCACTTAGCTTTGACTAAATTGCTATATATAAGTTGAATATGGACATTATTTACACTGTTTTTGCCATTTGTTTCTAAATAATGTGTTGAATTTTGCCAAATATGTGCATACATATAAATAATTAAAGGAGATTTTTGTTATCTCCTCTTTTGTTAGTACACTGAGCCAGTCATCTCAATGTTCAGAGTGTACTAAGTTTACGAAAAGAAAGTAGTATTTATTAAAATGTTACCAATATACCATGAAATACTGTAACTAGTAACCAGTAATGAGAATGCAATTCAAGTAAGGTTATAAGTATACAGATATTTCGTGGATCATGCCTGATTAATAACTATGCAAATTAGGGAGCTAATTTCACATAACGTCATTTTCATGTGACGTCATACGACTATTTATAAATGCTACCATATGGAAATAGTAAACAAGATGACAATTATAATCGGAGACTATGTGCTAATTGACTAAATTTAATATATTCACAATTTGTAATAAAAATTAGAATGTTTTTTAAAGTTGTTATTTTCCGTTGGTGTATTTATCAATGAGTGAAGGGGTTTACAATTTACTGACCTGCATGTATTCCTATGAGTAACTTTAAAATGTCAATTCACACATTGTTTTCTTCTTATAGAGAAGTATTTAAGCTTGACATTAGATGATAAAGAGATTATTAACCTTGTGTCCTTAGATATCGCCAATATCCTGCATTTAGGGATAATCTCTATGTATCAAGACTCACTGAAGCTCATCTAATACAAAGATTATCCCTAAGTGCAGGATATAGATGATATCTAAAGACATGAGGTTAATAATCTCAATGTAATAACCACTATATAAAAAATAAGCAGGAATGATAAATATATTTCATTGGCTCAATTTTTACACCAAATTCATCGGGGAAAATGATTTCATTGGTTGCCTTTTTGCGCACGTTTCCCTCTAGATGTGTGCCAGGGGTACCACATGAAGTGAGATATGAACAGAATTAAGTACCCTGGTGTGCGAGGATGCCAACAAATAAAACATGGAAGGGAGGTAATTCATCAATAAATGATAATTTTGGAGAAATCTAATTATTGTTCATGTTATTTAATGTTATATAAAAATTAACATTCTGTTAGAGTCCCTTTAACAGTCATAAAATATGCTTTTTCAAGTCTGAAACGAACCTACAATATCTCAACAATAAAATAGAACAAAGCTCATTTCTATTAGGAGTTCTGGAGGATACATTTAAAGTTCTCCTGGCACTCACAGACATTGCTGGAGTAAATTCATAGTGAACTAATGACCAAACCCCTAGGTTGCAATTTCTTTTGTATGATTTTGTACCCAACTCAAAGGTTTTGTTTACAAATCACCATACAAATTTAGAGTGAGTTAAGCACGAAATCGTGCTCAAAATGTTTCTTAACCTTGGGGCCAGATCTTGAATAGTGAGCAGTTAAGTACTTGTTCCAAGTAATGCTATTGGAAAAAAAAAAGAAGCTTTTCAATAACCATAATTTCTCCAGGCCCTGATGCTCAAGCTCAAATTTTACATGTGGATTTGTGAAGAAATCTTGAATTGAACATGAAATGGTACTCAAAAAATATTTTCTAATCTTGTGGCCAGGTCATCATATATCAGTGACCTTCTCCTTGCTGTACTATTCATAAGGCAATTGTAGTTGCCTCCAGCATGTAGAAAGTTAAAAGATTGTCCAACGTTTCCTAATTATGTGGAATTCAAGGAAACATGCATTAATATTAAAATTCATAACTGGTGCATAATGCATTGATAATATCAGCAGTTGTACATGACTATCAAATATGATCAAATAATTTGCTGTGACGTTCAACTTAATCGTATATCTGTTTAAAGGCCGTCTTCTCTTGTCGTATCTCCTGGTCTTCAGCTTCTGAAAACAGAAATGTCAACATTATCAACAGTTTTCCATAATTGATACTTTTAAAATTCACTCACAGAACTGATGTTATGCATTTTGGATCTGGTGAGTTTTTTTTCATGGCAATTTAAAAAGAAAAATATATTTATTTTGTATTTTGACATAAACATGATAGAAATTATGTAGTGTGAGTAAGCAAATTACTACTTAACGTTTCTTGTGTTATAACATTGAGTTACGAACCAAAGTGATGTGTGTTAAAGCTCTCACCTTGCATAAGACAAATCTCTTTCAGCAGTTGTATTGCAACCAGATCGTCTCCTGATGTTAAGCATTCGCCAATAGTGTCAAGTTTAACTTGTGCTATTTTTAGAGTGTCACCTGAATAAGGAAAATAATATTTTCTCTTTGAAAGATAAACAAGAAAAACAACTAAAATATAAAATTTTACAATAGTTCACCATGGATTATTTTACAGTCAGAGATACTTCAATTGCAAGGATGTGTAAACTTGGACAGTGCATATTCCACTTGGCTAACCTACGGGACTGCTAAGTCCTCTCGGCAATCTCATGGCAATCTCACGGCCGCTGCCATATTAGATCTACATATGTCACGTGATAGTCACGTGATACCCTAGCTCGATTACTATCAATATTTCCAATAACTGATTAGATTAGTGCATGTCTTGATTAGACAATAGTATATATTTCAGTAAACTATATATCTGTAGTTTTTCCCGTTGCCTAACAATCAGGAAGTAGGTGAAATATAATTAATATAAATTACACTATTTTCCGTAGTCAGTTGATAATATACTAAGACAATCATAATTATTTTACGGTTTCTAATTACATATAATTATTTTGAAGTTAATTCCTAACTGTAATGATAAAATGATAAAATGTCATTGTTTACTAAAGAGTGTAAAATAGACCCTCCGTGCATTCTTCTGAGTGGTGAGGCTGACGACGACTAATCACCATTATCCCGGAATCTGGGCAAGATTATTGCTCCTGTGAGTGTCGAGGGTATTACTAGAGCAAAGTGGAAGTAGTCCCGAGGTGATCCGATTGTGCATATTCAGTACAATGGAAGATAACTGCAGCACAAGGGAGATAACTGCAGTATAAAGGGAGATAACTGCAATATACAAGGCGACAACTCTAGCCACCTGTAGTAAATGGAGAGCTGGACAACTGCAGCTTGTTCATGTACTCCTGCAGAATGAAGCCCTTGTTTTGTAAACATGGCAGAAGAGTTGTCAGATCTTCGGCTGTTAAAGTGTGCAGCATATGGAATATTCCCTGCATTATCTGCGATACAGAAATAGGAACACAACAGATTACCACAAACCCATGTTATATCTATATTGTAAACAGAATCCAATAACAAATTCACTAATATTTAAGCCGACAAGTATTTCCTCCCTAGATAAAATCTGTTGAGGGGAGATAACTTCAATCAATTAAAAAATATATCCTCCATTATCCGAGATTCAGAAATAAGAATACATAGAATAGCATAGATTAGCACATACCCATGTTTCATCTTTCAAATAGCATTTTGACCAATACTAAATTTACCAAGGTCAGAAGGGGAGACAAATCTAACACATAAAAATACCCAAACCCACAATACTAGAATTCACGATTTCAAATCACAAGACAGAATGTAGAACTTCCTAATACTGTTACCTGGTCAGTAAGATTTTCTATGTATCGGAATTCGGCAAAGTCGGAAATTTCTTCAGACGACTTGAGCGCCAGAATGAGGCTCTCCCACACGCTGGCGTAGAGCTCTGGAGAGCCGTATGCAGATCTCTCCTCGGGCACGGACAGCGCCAGAGCTGCGTTGATGCGGACCTTGAAGTTCTTGCAGTCCTTCACCACTGTCGACAGTGCTGTCATCACATTGACCTGGAAATCACAAGATGGGCACAAATGTTGAATCAATGGATGGATACAGTATGTTATCAACAGGCATTATTATTATTATTATTATTATTATTATTATTATTATTATTATTATCATGAAGTTTAGAAGCACAATTAAGAAAACAAAACAACTTACAGTCCATTCTGTTTTGCCATGAGGAAGGAGGTTGTTCTTGAACATATTACTGATTGCATAGCATGCATTCCACCGCACCTAATGAATACATCAAACTTGTATGACATTTAAAACATTTTAGCCATGTGATTTTGAAATGTCTATATTTATAATTACATTTACAAACAATTTTTTTTTTTAGAATTACAACTCAAAATATAAAAATAATCATTGCAGATTCATGTTTGGAATTTTACCAAATTTATTAAACTTGAGAAAAATGTGATTAGGATATGACCAAGATGGAATATTTTCTATAAATTATAAAACAATAAATTCATTAAGAATCATTATGGCATAATAGTCTTTTACTATTAGAATAATTCTCAGCAATTTTATACTCCACACGATTAATTAAGGGCCAGTAGCCTTTTTGGATACATAAATGAAGCTTTATATAATTTAAACATGAAGCATTTCCAAACATCTACAGGCTACCGGTACTCTTCAAGAATCTGCAGAACAATATGAAGAAGAATGGCACCAGATTCCTCAAATCAAGTTCTAAAATTTGATAGAAAGCTTTCCCACAAAATATCTGCCCGCCCTTAATGTATTTTGCTGAGTATAGATTATCTAATTTCCGATCAAAATTGTGATCAACTCACTTTCATAGTTCCAGACAGAATGTTCTTTATCAGAGCTTTTACACTCTCACCTACTGCACTAACAAAATTACTCTTCCCTGGCAAAACAATGTAAGAACATAAAAACATGAACTCATTTTCCATAACATGCATCATGAACAATCTAATTTAGTCATCTGATACAAACAATAAATATTTACTATTCAAATTAATACAGAGATGAGAATGGGAAAATTGTGTTTTAGTTGAAACAGCCGGGATACATTGGCCGCAGACCATGGCCAGGTTTACGAGATGTCTGTGGAAATCTGCAGATACGCAGAAGATTCTCATCCCTGTTAATAGGGAAATTACAGTCTAAATTTTAACATAAATACAATGAATGAATTTATGATTTACGTTGCAGCGAGAATATTTCACCCATAGGCGATGAAACATAAATACATAATTGAACGTGAGTGAGGTTGAGTTTACCCAGACTTCTCTCTGTGAGATATCGCAGCAGGTTTCCGACAGCTCGCACAGCGTTTGACTTGACCTTGTCACTGTCCTGGCAGGATCTGGTTGCCACTGTAAGGAGCTTCAGTAACAGCATGTCAGAGAACTCATCTACAAACTCCAGGTCACCACTTTCTCTGTAATGTCAAAATGTCAGACAATTAGTCAAATGACATAAATAATGTCGACACATACTGGTAAATATTGTTATATAGATTATTTTTCTCATATCACAATTTGTCAATTTACTGCAGGAGGAAACATGCAACAACTGTAGCACTGAGTTGTAGTAAACCTGCACCAGAGAGTACTGATGAACCAAGAATGACAACAGCACACAGTGTATCCTACCATCACTTAGTGGTTTAATAACTTTTAGACTCAACATGAACAAGTAATCTAACAAAACAATTAGTCAGCTCCAACATAAAAGAACAATAAATACCATTTCAGCAATACTAGTAAGGTAACATGGTAATTTCTAAACTTATACCTGTTCAGGGCCAGTGCAACACACATATTTGCCATGGACCATGCAGCCTTCATCCTGACATTGACGCTACTGTCCTCCATAGCTGTCAGTATAGCATTAGCTGCGTCAGCAATGAACGACACATCCTGAAATGAGATATTTTAATTATGTAAAATATTAATAAGCGTGCATTTTGCAGAATAATTTTTAAATATTGCTCTATTTCAAATCATAATGCAATCTACAAAAATTATCATTTTAATCTTTAATAAAATAATAATAATAATAATAATAATAATAATAATGACTTGTGTTAATGGGGAAACAACCCGTCACAGTATAATTATAGTCTCATGCTAGGTTGGTGGTGCAAGCCTACTGGAATATCATGCCACAGTTAGAACATATCCCATCCAGACAGATTCTACTGACTGAACTGAGCAATGCTTGCTTCACACCTTTAATGTCAAGCAGGGGAACAACAAGTACAATATTTTAACATCATTAGCTATGATGCATCGGGGAATGAACCACCGGTCTACCGTTCTCCAACTACAGAGGTGGCTAATAAACATAGTGAAGGAACTCTGATGGTAATAGGTGATATAACCGACCTCTCTGAGAGATGGAAACAGTACGTATACTCCCAAAGCACGGACGGCGGCAGACTTGACTAGTTTATCGTCTTCACAGGTCAGACCCAGGACTAGAGTTATGCACAAGATACGACGATCCATCTGCAAGGCAATGTATACGAAATGTCACTAATTATCAAAATAGAAATATTTTTTCTGTTCGTTAAATCTTTATATGAAACTATGAGCCAATCAAATAAGACACTGTTGTCAGCAGAAAGAAAGGAGAGATGTAAAATACCAATTCATTTAAAATAATCCCCAGACAATGAGAAGAGCAGATTTGTGAATTAACAAATGCAAAATATAAGGGCTAAGTATCGAAATAGAAATATCTTTCTATTGCAAGATTAATATTATGAAATTAAGATCCAATCAAAGGGTTGAGTGAATGATTTACTGTTTTACATTGTGAATCTTTCACCCATATGCAATGACAAATGGTTGAGAGCAAGTGATTTCAGTTTACATTAAATATGTATAAAAATGTCAATATTTTAATTATATTAACTGGTATCTGGCATTATATAAATGTGTAAGAGAGGACATTGTACCGGCAGCAGAGAGAAGACTTCGGGCCCTATGTTGGAGATACAGTCGCAGGCGTTGGCTCGGACCTGGTTGTTCTTCTCAGCCTGCAGCAGTGTGGGCAGCGGTCCACTCAGTAGGTACTGCCAGAACTCCAGAACCTGAACAGAACACCCACAGTCTATACATACAGACCATACCTGTTGAACAGTACAGAACACTCACAGTCTATACATACAGACCATACCTGTTGAACAGTACAGAACACCCACAGTCTATACATACAGACCATACCTGCTGAACAGTACAGAACACTCACAGTCTATACATACAGACCATACCTGCTGAACAGTACAGAACACTCACAGTCTATACATACAGACCATACCTGTTGAACAGTACAGAACACTCACAGTCTATACATACAGACCATACCTGCTGAACAGTACAGAACACTCAGTCTATACATACAGACCATACCTGCTGAACAGTACAGAACACTCACAGTCTATGCATGCCAGTAGATCTAACCTCAATAATTATAAGATCATCACACTCAGGGTTCCATCTAGGAAAAGAAGCATGTGTAAATGACCCATCATCTGAATTTGTGATGGGTCATTTAGAAAAAGAGTGGGTCATCCAAGTAATTTGACCATAAAAATATGAGATACATTCCTACCTACCTAGTAGATCTACCTATACCCTACACAAGTACTACGCATGTTCTGGAAACATAGTGATCGCCAAAACGCACTCAATGGTCAGACTGCAAAGATCGTGCAGCACGAGCGGGGCGTTTGGCGAACACGTGTTTTCCATCCGTTAGTTCAGTTAGCTGAGAGGTTTCAGACAGTTGCTCAGCTACAGTAACATAGTTTATTAGCAGACATTCATTTTTATCCTTAGAATCGTTTATAAATCATCAAAATAAATATAATCACTTTTAGTTTAGTTCACGGTTATAATTGTTCCCACTGCAAAACAATGTATGTACTAAACAAGTACTATACAAACACCACACAAGTACTAGACAAGTACTAGACAAGTACTACTAGACAAGTACTAGACAAGTACTAGACAAGTACTAGACAAGTACTAGACAAGTACTACTAGACAAGTACTAGACAAGTACTAGACAAGTACTACTAGACAAGTACTAGACAAGTACTAGACAAGTACTAGACATCACATGACCTGCTGTACAGTGATGGCCCCGGTTCTAGCAGAGTCTGACTTCTGAATGTCCTGTAGCATGGCTTGTGTCAGCTCATCCAGCAACTGTACAAACATAACAACATCATCCCTGTGAAACAACATCATCCCTACATCATCAATGTGAAACAACATCATCAATGTGAAACAACATCATCCCTACATCATCAATGTGAAACAACATTATCATGTGAATACAATCTGCAATAGGGCTTAAAATACAATACAATACAGAATAATAATGACATGGTGTGCTTTTTGAACACCCAGAAGTTAATAATATTTAATGTTTAGCCTTCTCCACACTGGAGGCAATCAGAGGTGCCTGGAGTTTGCCATTAATCATTTCCATGCTGGATTGATTTTAAATACTATTTTTCAAAATCCTTCCTATTGAACTACTAAACAATATTGAATGGGATTTTTCATTGTATGATAGAGATAATCCCACCTTTGTTCCATGCAGCTTCACAACAGGGTCTTTGTCGTCAAAGCAAGCCTGTATAAGGTCTTGTAGCAGCGCCACACTTTTCCTGAAATCATCAACATATTGGAGAATGGTCTCAGGAGATCATATTACATTTACAACATTCAGAGAAAGTTTTGAAGGTAAAGTGAGTAGTTAGATTACATGCAGACTCAAAAATACTGACTACACCCTACCACAGGGCATGTTAACCAAGGGCTACAATACCACTCTGCTATATAGTACCCGTTGGGCATTACGCCTCGTTATCTGTGGGAGGTGTGTCCACATATGCCGGCATTGATTGGTTTCTTTGATGAGAAACGTGATTTTCAACTGTGCAGCGCCACCATTGTTAGAAGATAGATACCAACCAACACTTCACAATAGAAATGCTTGCCTACAGATACAGAGGTACGATAAAGCACAATAGGTACCAGATATCAGAGTGGTACAGTATGCTGTGGGTTACATACAATGCCCTGATCCCTGCTGGAAGCAACCTGCGAGTAAATCTATGAGGAGCACGAGTAGGAGGAGGAGGAGGAGAAGGAGGAGAAGGAGGAAGAGATAGAGGAGGAAGAGGTAGAGGTAGAGGAGGAGGAGAAGGAGAAGGAGGAGGCAGGAAAGCTGGAGCAGGAGTAGGAGGAAAAGGAGGAAGGGGAGGAGGAGGAGGGGGAAGAGGAGGAGAAGGAGGAAGAAGAGGGGGCAGGAGTAGGAAGAGATAGAGGAGGAAGAGGAGGAAGAGGAGGAGGAGGAAGAGAAGGAGGAGGAAGAGAAGGAGGAGGAAGAGAAGGAAGAGGAAGAGAAGGAGCGGAAGCTGAAGCAGGAAGAGTAGAAGCAGGAGGAGGAGGAAGAGGACGAGGAAGAGGAGAATGAGGAAGAGGAGGAAGCAGATGGGTAGGAATAGGAGGAGGGACAAGAGTAAGAATAGCAGGAGGCGCAGGAGGCAGAGGAGGAGGAGGGTATATACTTCCACTGACCTGATAATGGGAAAGTAACCCTTGGTGAGGTGAGCCAGAACCTGAAGCGACTCCAGTCTGACAGGAAGGGGCTCGTAGCTCATCTGGTCGCCGTCTCGCCAGTTGTTCCCCGCACTGCCACCGTTGCCGTCTCGGGGCTGGGGGATGACGTTGCGGAGACACAGCTTGATGATCCACGATGTATCGTTGGCGTGAGCCTGCAGGATCTGGTCAGTGAACACTGGGGTCTGAGTCCCAGGGCTGGCAGCCAGAGCCGGAGTGACCAGGCCGGAGGACTGACCAGAACACTCACCTGCAAGTAGATGTGAAATAATTTATTTTTTTTAAATTCTATTTTTATATTGGACCTGACCGACAGACTGGAAAAAAAATAATTCACATTTTCAGCTATCTGTGGCAAAAACTAGCTTAATATAATTCAAGAGATACAAACTGACAAATCATTGGTCACTTTCAAGATAATTTCATGGTTGAAAAAGTAACCTTGAGGCTGAGACATGTTCCAACTCAGGACTTTTGGCTCCAAAGTCCAACAATCTACCACCTGCTCCTCACTTTCCTGTATGACTAAGTTACAAAAGAAATGACTGGATGTGGTTGGGACTGACCTGCAATCTGATTGGCAAATTGAGTGGGTTGGTGGTCAGTTGTGTCGTCAGTGGCGAGTGCGACAGCGTCGGTGGGGTAGATCTTGGTGCTGACTGGTGGGCTGGATGGTTGGACAATGTGGCACACCTCCATCAGCGGCGGGTGGATACTGACAATGGAGCCGAGACACGTAAGACAGGCCACACGTACGTTGGGGTCTGAAATGTAATGCAGCGAGTGAACTGTTGCTCATACACGACGATAAATGCAAGTCAACACAGTAGCCATTGTTTGGGTATAAATTTATTGATTTAATTATGGAATTCACTCCTTGAATAATAGTACATTATTGCAGCTGTGTCGATCGCACACATGCACACACACACACACACACACACATATGTACACACACACACACAATCAAACACACATACACACACAGACACCACAATACGCACACACGACACCATAACACACACATAGATTACACAACACACACACACACACACACACACACACAACACAACACACACACATCACACACACACACCACACACACACACCACACACACACATACAACACACACACAACACACAGACACACACACACACAACACACACCACACAGACACACACACAACATACACACACACACACACCTCTATGGTTAAGGAAGTGTCTGATCTGCTTGATAACTTTGGTCAGAAGTCCTGGGTGTAGTCTGTGGTAGGGGACGTTCACCACGACTGTGGCTAGACACTGGAATTCAAATACAAGTGTTAAACTGCATATCAGTTGTCATTATTCTATGTACAGGAACAGGAGACAAGACAAGTGGTAAATTGCTTAACATAAATTGTCATTACTCATAGGCTTACTAAAGAAAACTGAGATTGTGCAATTTAAAACAGTCATACCGTATACCCGAAAATTTCGAGGTTGACAAATTTCGAGGTTACAGGACTAAAGTGGTTTCGAGGATTGTTATTTTCGAGGATGCCTGTCTAGTATTTCAATCAAATATTTGGTAGATATAGTCTAATGGTAGTGGTTATTATATATCTGCCCCTGGTCATCACATGCTGAGGACATGTGATCAGCGTTAATCCATTGCGAGTATCCACACAAGTTACAACCATGTGATAATTGCTATCCATACATGC
>JAUTBT010030072.1:2270-19028 GCA_032361225.1 Lepetodrilus schrolli | reverse complement strand
TGCTCTCTTTTACAGACCAGCATTACTTAAGCATATGCTGTCGTTTACAGGCTTACTAAAGCCTATGCTGTCGTTTACAGACTTACTTAAACATATGCTGTTGTTTATACTTACTTAAGCATATGCTGTCGTGCTGTCGTTTTCAGATTTACTTAAGCATATGCTGCCGCTTCTTTACATATTGACAAAAACATCCAATGAGTGACAACACGTTCACTATGTAGACAAAGCTGTGGACGACCTTTATCTTTATCTAGTTTATATATTTATTTTAATCTGGAAATCGAAATGCACATTATTTCTAGATGTATGTGCATTATAATTTAGAGAGTCGCACACTATTTCCAATCTATGGCATAACTCTTTCGAAAATAAAAAAATATATAGTACGAGTGGCCACTGGATGCTATTTAGTTACAAACGAGATTGCGATTTAGCTTAGTTTGTAAACATCGAGATGCAATGTTTATTGGAATGTTTATCAGGTCAGTTAAAACCTACGAGCAAACAGTATAAAGTGCTTTGTGCCAGACATATGAAGCACATTATTGTGCAGGAAAATTCAAACGAACACTAGTATATTTATAAGACACCAGACAGACGAGATAACCGATAACAGACGCATCAGACAACAGACACATCAGACTTCAGACACATCAGTGCAGACATCTCAGAGAACAGACATATCACACATCAGACAGGTCAGAGAACAGACTGATCAGAGAACAGACTGATCAGAGAACAGACATATCACACATCAGACAGGTAAGAGAACAGACTGATCAGAGAACAGACATATCACACATCAGACAGGTAAAAGAACAGACTGATCAGAGAACAGACTTATCAGAGAACAGACTGATCAGAGAGGAGACATATCACACATCAGACAGGTCAGAGAACAGACTGATCAGAGAACAGACTGATCAGAGAACAAACATATAAGATAACGCATATCAGACAACAGACAGATTAGATAACAGACAAGAACCTGAGGTTCCACAGGTAACAACCCACAATGAAGACCGTTATCTGCTAAATCAATTTTTGTACTATCTTCATCAATGGTTTGCTTGCACAGTACTTACCTACGCTAGGGCCACGTATACATGCCATCACACTATATCCAAAAGAATGCATTCTGGCGTATGTGGAGATAAAACACTTAAACGTCAACATTGAATAAACAGATTGCGATTTCCCCAGACAGTACTATGAACAATGAATTACTTTCGTTAGTTATAAGTAATTTGATACATTTACCTTTTGTACTTAATATTCTCTCACGTTGATTGCTATAATTTACTTAACTACTCCATTCTCGGTTTAATATAGTGACGGGTTAATTAAAGCAACACAGGATATTAAATAGCAACTCGACAGCTATTATAACTGGTTCCACTAGGATATGTCTAGGTTTCGTGTAATCCACTAGTACCTACGATTGCATTAAGGTTTTATATAATGTTGTTGTATGTAATATTACATATCATCAATATATTAAAACATTATGAACGCATTAACGCATTAACCGCCGGAATTTGTGTGTACACAACACCGCACTGACGTTATTGGTGTAATTGTAATATCAACATTTAACTAAGATATCGTATTGATCGCTCTCAACAAATAGGAATTGGTAAACATTTCCCAATTATGAATCAGCGATTGTGTTTACTATTCTGGATGTAATTAAATTCATAGTCTGGTTGTTGTCGGACAGTCGGACAGTCAATACATAGCCCCTGGTCAGTAAGTGTCCGGATGTAAGCCTATAGACAAGCACAGACTGTGTGAGTCAGCTATTTGAGCAATTTATACACTCAATAAACTTTATGAGCTGTAGTGAAGCGAACAGTTTTTGTCCGCATAATTTTTCAACGTTCAACGTTCAACGTCACTTTAATTGAATTTTCATAATAGAGTTTCACCATTCTACTAGGCTAGTGCAGCGTCGATTACAGGCCATTAATATCTTAGTATTCATCCTGTCCGTGACATCATATGCAGATCCCAGGAAAGGCGAGAAATTAATAAAACAACTAATTTTGAGGTATTGTATCTTTAATGTATCGTGTACTCATTAAGCACATGGACACATTGATGTACCTAACAGTGACAACTCTATACACATTTAATGCTTTTCTTGATGGTTAGAGCTGTGAACACACATTATACAGTTTCCATCCGGACAGTCGTCTTAAAACGACCATTCCCCCACTATATAACAATAAAAGCATGCATTCTGAGATAAAACTATTTTTAAAATTATTTTTTTTATATCTATTTATCTTTTCCTGTATATGTAATTTAAAATGTTTACATGTACTTACTGTTTTAAATATAATGTTCTACTATATATTATAATAACATTACCTCAAGTCATTGAGAATGTTTAAAACGACATTCACAGCTGAACTTTCGGTGGTTTATATACATGGATAGCGACAGCGCAAGACATACAAGTTGTTCACAACATAAGTTAGTAATTTTGGTTCGATAATATAAATAAATATAATTTGATATTTTGGCCAGTCGTCGGGTCCAATATACAAATAATACTAATTGGGAATGATGAATGCTTGGTTGACAGAAAATGATTATAATTCTCAATAATTGTTCTAAATACCAGTGCATATAGATTGTTCAGATTTGAATGGACGATTATTGTCAAAGCATAGCTTGTCAATAGCAGTAATTAATTGTTCTAGATTGCTACATATTTACCAGTAAGAAATCAAATTGGCTTCAAAACCATTGTCTGCCGGTCTTTGTTCATATCCAATTATTGTTAGTACGACTTGTTCCGTCACCATTTCTTATAATACCATTCTAAAAACTAGTCCACTGTCGGCGGAATACAATACAATTAATGATTTGTATTTTCCAAAACGGTCGGCGGATCCATACACCAGGGAATCAAATAACTATGACCTTATATGCATTAGTGATATACTAATATCTTCTGTTATGACAATTAATATCACATATATTAAATATATACTATTTTAATATATTCAGCTCACCAATATATGACATTATAATATGATATAATTGTTGTTGCAGTCTCTAACCACTTTGGTGACAACGGTATAGTTTAATGAGCATTTTCCAGAAGCATTAATATATCTCGAAATAGAAGTGATATTGCCAATCTGAGACCAAATGATATCATTGGCAATATTATTAGTTCTAACTTGATTTGATCTATAATGGCATCCTCGTGAACGTCGAAACGAACGTAAATTGCAATCAGATTATTTTATATATATTGAAATATGTTAGATTCAAATATATTAACGATAGTTTAATAATATTTGATCTCTGAACATCACATTGTTGCTTTTTAATGTAAAAATAAACATGTGTGATATTCTTTAGTTGTCACAACTAAATGTTTGGATTTATTAAAATTGATGGTTAACAGAACTTATCATGATAAAACATGTTGCTTTCATCAACTGCAATGATACACACATTGTCATATAGCATCAGGCCTAGTGACATGTATATAGAAAGAAAATTTAATATGTTCTTCATTTCATGAATACATGGATTTACTACAAACAAGCACGTCCCCATACACACACAATCTAAACCTGGAACACATCGAGCAATTGACTCTCCAGTAATATCCACTCGTACAAGAGATAATTGTCAACACCCTCATTGGGCATCTGCATTTATACACATACAGGTCACAGTTCATTATTAGTAAACTTGGCAAGGAAAACAACCAACATGATCCCGGAAGCCAGGCCGTACACAATGATGAAAGTCCTGTCGAGGACCCGTGCCAACAGATGCCAGTCCTCACAAAGGTCCTTCTCAGTCTCCCGATGACTCAACCTGGAGGCAATGCTACTTAAGTTGTCGTTGATCTTCCGGAAGTGTTCCAACACGGTTCCAGAATCGACTGGAATCCCGGTACCGTCCTCACCGTATCCGACATTGTCTTGAGTAGTATCAAAGCTACTGCCCATGCGGTTTAAGATAATGCTTGTTGCTCCGTTGCCAACACCGTTTTGGACACGTTTGGAGGACATCTTTCGCTGGTAGAAGACTCCTTTGACGGCCTGTTGACAGAAAACAGAAACCGTTGTATCATAGCATAAGAAGACTCGTCTATTATATTTCATACAGTATGTGGCAATTGTGTTCTGTCGAGTTAATGTTTTACCATTTGATCTGGTATTTTACCATTTGACTCGCTACCAGTCCGCTATCCAACCTTTTGAATTAATGAATGAATGAATACATTACGTCCTTAAAGCATAGTCATTTTGTTTAGTGTGACCATGCCCAGATTAAAACAATTTCATTAATAAGAATGTTCTCAATTATTTTTTATAGAATTTTTGAATTTAGAGGAGAATTTAAATGGACACAAACGTGGACGATGGCCTATTCCACATTGGTCAGTATATTTTGACACAGCGTACAGAGAAATTACCTCTTCAGTGGAGTGCCATCCTTTGGACAACGATGTTCTCCTGACACAGAGCAGTCTGCCCAGACCGTCCACAAACAGCCACATGACGATGTCTGGAACCTTGCATCCTTGGTTTCCCTTGAAGTGGATGTTGAGGACCACGACCGTCATGAAACATGAGACGCCCACCAGAAACATGGTCGAGGCAAAGTAGATACCTGAAAACATACAGTAAGATAATATCTAACACGAAGACAGTGTGCTCAGATAGAATGAGGTATGCACCGTCTGTATCACACGGGAAACGTGCGTGGAAAGTGTGTCAGCGTATGCCGACATTGATTGGTTCAATCATATTTTCTTGACGGAAAAAAAGTTTGTTCACTGTGCGGCTTATTGAGAAGATGGATACCAATGGGACTGGCTCACAGTCCTCTCAACAATCTCAAGGTCGCTGCCATATTAGAACTGCACCTGTCACGTGATGGTCAAGTGATACCCAAGCTTGATGATTATCAATATTTCCAATAACTGATTAGATTAGTGCATGTCTTGATTAGATTGAGATTGAGATAAAATGTCATTGTTTACTAAAGTGTGTAAAATAGGCCCTCCGCGCATTCTTCTCTATACGATTAGTGTTGAGGCTGACGACGACTAATCACTATTATCACGGAATCTGGGTAAGATTACTGCTCCTGCGAGTGCCGAGAATATATACTGGAGCAAAGTGGAAGCAGTCTCGAGGTGAGACGTTTGGGATACCGACGAACACCTCACAATAGGGATGCCCTAACACGGTTAAGATAGCGAAGTGCCCCATGGGTGCCATACAGTGGAATATTATCCCATGTGGTAAACACGATAGCATCACTCACACATTATGGCGACATATACCATTACAGATAAAATCCCAGAAATCTAGAGCATTCGATAAATACAATTTATTGAAAAACATTTAAAATTCGTATTTACAATTGTTCTTGTTTTGTGAACTAATTGGAAGAACACACATTCAACGGTTACTGACACGTTTAAACTGTAATTATCTCTTGATATCGGATAGTAACTCATAGCGGTCATATATTGAACAATCCATCAAAGAGCGGGAACAAAACCATGTTAACAGAGCGCCATAAAAGCCAGTCCAGTCTCCGGAAAGATCGGATTCCACGCATAATGAATCATTATTTTGAGCGGTAGGGGAGTAATGTCATGTTATAGAAGTCAGTTTCTATTCTAGCATTTGCCATATAATAAATAACAGCCGTCATTATACTAAACAAATGTATGTTAATAGAACGAGTTACCATTAAAAGCTTTCAATATAAACTAGATTCAATATAAACTAGATCCATTGTACAATATAACTAGATGCGTGAAATCCATTAACAGTGGATAGGAATAAAACCAGATATACAGTAGATAAACCAGATATAGATAAACCAGATATACAGTAGATAAACCAGATATAGATAAACCAGATATACAGTAGATAAACCAGATATAGATAAATCAGATATACAGTAGATAAACCAGATATACAGAAGATAAACTGGAAATTACCAGCGAGTCAGCATCATGCCAATGGTTTCTTAATGCACTGGAATTTGCCGTTTCTTAATGCACTGGAATTTGTCGTTTCGGAAATGTATTCAGTTCAGAATATGTATGATTTACTGGCCAGTGATTGGTTATAAATAGTAATTCCACTTTATTTGACAAGTACAACATCTAGCACATCAAATAAATCCAGTTTTATTCCCATGAGTGCTAATTTCTTACATTTATAAGGCTACGAGTCGAATGACAGCTTGGTTAATTTAATTGGGCAGATTCTGTGAAAATCTATAGTGACTTCCTGTCTGCTAATTTTGAACAGATGCATTTATTTATTTTTCTTGATTTCTATTTACTAGGAAAGTGAACTTTGCAGTAGTTGACTCACTGGTTCAATAGTTATACTTAAATATGTTAACACTGTCGCCTATGGGAATTTATTTGGTGGCTCATAACCTAAAATGTTGTTTAATGTAATCATCCGTGACTAATGAGAAGTACCGCATCATAAAGCGGTTAATTGGTTGTTTTCCAACATAAAATATTTAACATCAAACACACTCCAAATATCTCCATTAACATACATATATAAAGCAGTAAGACTTTAATATAGTCATGTTATGCAAATTGAAGTAATCTCATTTCCCACCAAGGACAGTACTATTACGAATCCGAGTGACTTCTAGCTATAGGAAACATGTCAATTACCACTAATTCTTCTCATCAATACATTTGCTTAAATCCGTACAAAAGTGTCCCAACTCGTGCTAAGATGGTAGAATTTCGATACACGCCCCAGAGATTTGATTTTATAGGTAATATGCCGTTGATTTATTACATCTGTTTTCATGTGTTTTTTTTTTAAAATTGCGTACCTTCCCGTTATATCACCGTAAAATATGAACACACGGTATCGTTTATCTCGTAATTATACTCCTTAAATTCCCATGTGAGAATTATGTACATATGTGGACTACTCAGACAGTCATATCAAACATCACGATATTACCTGTATTACGTTTTTCTCGTGAAACTTAATATGTATTTATGCTTTCTTCATAAGCTTCACCAGTAATCCACGTGTAGAGCCGAGAGAACGCAACTGATTCTGGAGATAATTTGATTTCGCCTACTTGCTATCGTATCAGGTTATCTGGGCACTCCTGTACCAAACATCGTAGCCCTAAGGTAGCATTATCTCCATCTTTGGTCATAGACTACATCATTGGTCATAGACTACATCATTGGTCATAGACTACATCATTGGTAATAGACTACATCATTGGTCATAGACTACCTCATTGGTCATAGACTACATCATTGGTCATAGACTACATCCTTGGTAATAGACTACATCCTTGGTCATAGACTACATCATTGGGCATAGACTACATCATTGGTCATAGACTACATCATTGGGCATAGACTACATCATTGGTCATAGACTACATCCTTGGTCATAGACTACATTGGTCATATACTACATCATTGGTCATAGCCTACATCATTGGTCATAGCCTACATCATTGGTCATAGACTACATAATTGGTCATAGACTACATCATTGGTCATAGACTACATCATTTGTCATAGACTACATCATTGGTAGGTTGGAGACAAGGCTACCTTAGAGTCACGGCGTTTCGTGAAGTAGGGCCACGTTACAGTTAACAGTCCTCAAAGGATGCTAAAGACACACCGGTAATCTAGTCAGCCAGACAGCCATCCACTGAATTTGAGTCAAATGATCAGATCGAAAATAATTAGTAAATCCTATGGTTTCATTTACACATGACACTTCCCATAGCAATTGTCACGTTCCAGATGGATTAGAAGGACCAAACCCGAGTTCTGTATTTCTCTGTAACATGTAGTCTGAAGAGCAACGTTATCGAGCAGTGATATTTCTATCGATACTATTAAATTTTAGATATGGAAAAAGATACAAATGCAGGTGATAGTCCGCAACGCCACATAAGACTACTGTCAGGACTTGGATGATGGTAATTTCCTTCATGATATTTACAACGACCACTTGCACAATATTATCTGGTGTGTTCTCTCAGATTGACAAGAAAGCGCTATTAATCAATTTCATTTAACAAAAGCAAACGGATATTATTGATTAAAGTTGAAGAAAGCTATGCTTACTCCGAGATCATTGACGGCTTTGGAAATTCTTTGTTTTCAGGAAACACAATATAGTAGAATCTAAAAATATATATCAGATAACTGATAACTGATCAGATATCAGATAACTGAGGGTGGTTGTCTGTTCTTCATGATTAATGAAGCTTTGATTGAATACCCTGCCCCTGTGTCTCAGTTTATGGATCATATGTCCATAAAATATGTTTTCACGCTTACTACTCCATTCATGGACATCGACTTACTTATGTAAGGCAATGTCTCTGAGCTGGGCGGCATCATGTCCAGGACTATGAGCTGGAACACTGCTAGCGACAGCATGACCGTGACCTCCAGGTTGACCTTCTCCCCAGCATCCGGTGGCAACAGGAAGCCCAGGATTGCCACGGTGGAGATGAGGACGCACGGGAAGAACAGATTGATGATGAAGAACAGGGGCTTCCTGGTCAGCTCTAGCGTGAACACAACAGTTGGGTAAGGAACTCCCACGAAGTATGGCGCAGTCCTACTAGCACGGAACGTGTTCAGAGTCCATTCAGCGTGGCCACTGTATGACTCAATGTCCCCGGAGTCTCTCAAATTGGTGAGGTTGACCTCCAGTCCATTGTAAGCCCACATGCCGAAGGTCAGAGGGCAAGATTGGCGGTCGAACGGGAAGTGCGTGGTGTCGATCATGCACAAGCTTCTCAAGACGACAGGTATCTGATGTCGGCAGTCGCCATTGCTCTTCACGATGACCCGGTATTCCTTCGACACCTTGATAATACCTTCATCTGCACTGCTAGACAATGGAGGACAACTTTAGAAACAGAAAATGTATTTTTCTAAAGAATAATATATATATTCAAATATTTTATAAGATTATATATAAAAACATATAAATAGTTGATATCTCTAGGTAATATCAACAACGAAAGTCTTCTACAAAGGCGGCTACAATAACCAAACCTCATAATGTAGAACTCTAGAGTAGAATAACATGCCTAAGACGAAGTAACTAGTGTCAGTATATCAGTGTCCCATCCAAATACATAAAGAGGAAATAAAGAGCATTAATTAATTCATTGTCCATGAATAGGTACATATATAGGAACGGTGTCAGAATATATATTTTCACATTTAATTGACTAATATAAATGTGCACGTGTGGCACAGTTGTGCCTCAGTGGTTAACCAATTAACCTTCCGTTTATAAATACGGTTGTCACTGCGCCAATGTTGAAATCGACAACTACAGAATTCACCGTGATTACTGGCGTGAACATGCCTAATTAGAAACATTAGTTGTAGAAATTCATTTTTAAAACTCAGCGGTAACAACGGACTAAGAAGAAATCCATATCTTCACGACTCTTCATTTAATAAATAATGACGCATGAACGTTTTCCACCATAATTAGCGACTGTCTGGGTGAAATAAATCTGAACAGCAAAGACCAGAGAACTGTCCAAGATGTGTTCCTTCGATTGACAACATTAACATTCAATAATATATATAAATACACATGCCCGTAACTTTCTTAGATATTCATCCGCATGGTGAACTGCCCTGAGGTCTAAAGTCAAATTAATTCCAACCTTAACCATAGTCCACCCCAGTCCTGGTATGATTAGCATCAATGTTGACTTACTTGTCATACAGAGTCACATCCGGGGTCCAGACGAACGTAGCAGGAACGACAATCATGGACACTCCAACTTCTGACTCGTTCCAAGCCAGACGACAATCATTCCAAGACTGAAATATGATTATAAAAAAAATAATAATACAAGATTATATAGAATGATGCATAATCTATATAACTGATCAAGTTTGGTATATAGATGGTACGTAAAACCTGGAAGCCATCATGATCTTAATTAATAAATCTCTGGCCTGCGTTTCATGAAAGGGTCGTACTGTAGTCCTGGCCTAAATCTTGGTGTACGCCATTATTTTACTATAGCAGGAAATGACGTAAACATCAATTTAATTCTGGACTATCGGTACGACCCTTTCGTGAATACTAATGACAGACACATAGAATAGAAACCAGTTTTCTAGTATCCAAAGTATGGCATCTAGATGTCAAGTAACTAGAAATATGTCGTTAATGAAGTACTACCTACCTGGGATTTCATAAAATTCAAGCGACTATTAATTTAATCAAGTATTTTTCTGAAGGTAAATTGAAGAATGTTAGATTTCAGCTTAACCAAGTCCAAACAGGTGTTCATTAAATAGACTATAATATATGCAAATAATCGCTCTAAATATTATCCTTAATTTCAGTGACAAATTTGCGCCAAATATTGACATTTGTTATATGTGTCTACAGCAATAGTTTACATGAGAAAGTGTATAATTAAAACAATTGAAATGTATACAATACAGGATAGTTGACTACTATTCCCAAAGCGTAAGGTGGATCCAATAATTATCCATCACAGACTCCAATGATGACACATACAATTTTGATACGGTCCCCATCACAATGCGTACCTAAGGCATGTTAATTTCTAGGGAAGCTATTTGTAGTTATAACGTGAGCTATGGTCTGTAGTATGCTTCTATGAATCTCATTTTATTTCTGTTAGGATTTTGCAATTTTCAAGACTAAAGTACAAGATTTATAACAGATACTGATTAAAGAGGCTGTTAACACAATAGGTCAACATATTTGAAATTAATATTTGACGAATTCACAATGATAGAAGTGAAATTAAAAATGTGATTGGCGAAATTCGTTTCTATTCTATGTCTGACATTACTATAGTGATAATGCTACCTGTATAGCGAGGAAGTAGTGTATGTCTGCATTTGATCGTCATCATTATTATTTCTACTTTTAAAATGTTTAAAAATATTTCTTTTAAAGAATAAGCATTACCACATATACCTACGTGTAAGCTGCTTCGTGTTGGATTATTTAACTGAATTACTAACAAATGCATAAACGTACATGCACTTGATACTACATTCAATGTGAATGAAATATAAGCAATATTACTTTGTAAGTTGATCGTTGGCTGCACGACTGAGTCTTATAGAATAATATAGAACTTTCGTTTATTTAATTATTAAAAACATTATGACAAATGAAATACGAAATTATCGTTATGCCATTATGTTAACAAATTTGTTAGCATTGCACACATCGTTTCTTACTCAGTCCTAATGTACAGATGAAGTATTTGTTTTCTCGGAAATGGAGTAGAATATTATCGACATGATAATCATATACCGGTACTTAATAGATTCCAATATTGTCGCCAAGACAGTAACTGCACAAGTATAATTGATTCTTACGAATAGTGCTGGCTTCATGTTGGTTTCATCACTATCGACTGGATATAGGCCAAACACGAGATACCGGTAAGATGAATTCAACTTTGTGGTTCTTGTTTCAATTCCCATTAAATGTATATTAAAGTAATTTGGAATAAATAATTAGGAATTGCAATGCATTCATGGAATCGAAATGTCGTGTGATGATACTTTCATAAACATAATATTACTATCTTACTCATACTTAGGAAATTGACAGAATGTATAAACTGTATATACGGTATTGTATTTAAATTACCTACGTTCAACAAATTGTCTCGAGATCGCATATTGTTATCAAGTTTCCTGTTTCTGGAGAGGGACATTTAGTATGTAATTATTTAAGAGTAAGAAAATCCGTATGAGGGGAAATAATATCGGTGCATAGTTATTTTGTTGTTCTTCGACATGCATATTTATCAACATACATGCACACTATCGTAGTTGCACAATAATACATTATCACGGCATGGTTGTGATGACACAAATCCAACCCTTTATATGTAACACACCTGTTCAGTATGAGCATATTGACATTTTATGTCTGAGACAGAGACAGAAACATTCAATATTTTTTTAAAATCCCGTATATAAACACACTCAACGCCCATCTTGCACAGGAACTGAACACCGGAAGCATGTTTGATCCCGCACGTGCTGTGACTAGCGCCATCTGCCGGTATTGTTATACAATCCATTAACAGAACACTTCATCATTGACACAATACACACATACGCGGATGCTCTCCAGCGACTGGAGGTTGAGACTGACGTAGGGTTGTTAAGTTCTGGTAAGATATTGGAAATGGACAGTGAGGAGAGTTCTTACATGATGTGTCGTTACCATGGTGAATTATGAAGATGTGTACAGCGTACACGTACTTTAATAAAAATAATAAAAAAAAATAAAATATTCAGCGATAGTAATATTTGTTCATTCATTCTTATATTTATATACCGAAATCTATCGCCGCATTCATATTTTAATAGAATCTATAGGAATACTATATTATCTGTAAAGTGTCACCTTGTCTCAGAAAACACTGGTAATAATCATGAATACAATAAAACTGAACATTATCATATATACTTCTCAAATTGGACCACAGTTGTTCTGATAATTATTCACATTCATTCCTTCATTCATTTACTCATAGCTTTTTATGTATACATATACTATTACCCATACATATGATTATTTCATACTGCATTTTTACCCCTTAATGGAAGTATGGATTTTTTTCACATGGTTGGGATTTTGGACCATTTACAATATTTGTTCAGTTGATATAATCATGAAAGATAAACAGCTGTCAAGTGTGTCCATAACCATTCTCCATAATGATTCTCTTTGATATCGGAAACTCGCATCCGCTATTGGAAATTCGTGACATGCCTAAGTATGTAAGCTGCAATGTGTGTATGTAGTAGTATTCAAAATCACCGACTCTTAAGTAAAACATGACATTAAAACATAGTTTTATGTCTTTTTATCCCAGATATGTCAAACTCTGACTTGAAATAATTGATTTTTCCGAGAGATTAGGAAAACAAAAGAACACTAATAAGTATATTGCAATATGTGTAAGGCCAAACATTAAAGTTTGCAATATAATTGAATGTTCACGAATAGAACATTATCCCGAGCAGGTATTTTACTTATCGATCATAATGGATAGTTTACCATAGCAATCACACATATAGTATTAAAGTGACTCAAACACTAGATTCATATTTTATAATCCTAAAGAACTGATGATCCTAAACCAAGTGGCTAGAAGAGTACGATGTGATTGGTCCTCTGTCAGACGGTTGAGAGGTCACATGCTCCTGCTCACCTAGTATTATGTACAGGTACATAAACTGATTTATCTATAACAGATCATTTGGAAGGAAAACAATCATTGTACGTGTCGTTGGACCATCAGTTATTTAGGTTTATGCAATACAACTTTAGTGTTCGAGTCACTTTAATAGGAAATTTATGGCAAATATTACAAGGAACACTAACAATATGCAACATATTAAGCATTGAAGTTCATATATTTATTGTTAAGATCATAAGCGAATATTAAGATACATTTACTTACGAGTCTTAGCCAAACGTTGGTTTGCAAGATCTGTTTCGGCTCATTCTGCAATCCAGGCGATCATAATTAATTATAACATATTCGACATGTTTGTGTTGCTATTTGTCAGTTGACAACGCATATAATTATTTTCAACATTATCATGACGACTTTACCGTATAGCCTAGTAGAACTGACAACGTATATCATGTTTGTCATAGTTGTCAGAGATCATGCTGGCTGTATTGTCATGACACTCATCATTGAATGATCCCGGAATATACGGACATACTAGTGTATGTATACTGCACGATTCTGGCAACTTTAAACCGATGACATTGGTGCATTATCTAAACCTTCAAAAAACATATCGGTTGAATGCTGCTTATATTGTTGATGCCAGCTGTATTGTCAGACCCAATGTGATATAAATAGTAACACACCTTTCCTTATGTGAACTGCTAATATACTAAACTAAGCACTGATATGTACATGCTCTATTAAAACAGGAAACTAAAACGTACCACTTCTATGATCTGTCTGAGCGCTGTGTCTATGGTGACATCAACAGCAGGCTCATTCGGGCATCTTGGTCGGACTTCTTTCCGGTATCCAATTTTCAGTAAATTTAAGATGTATTTATCCGCAACAAATAAATCGCATTTAAAATCTGTAAAAAAGTTATGCTCTAATTATATTATTACTAACGATTTACATAAACACATACACACACATCCATTTCAGCTGTTTTATTATGTTATTTATCATATTTGGAAATATCAAAATAAATACTTATTAACCTACCTTGTACAGATACAAGAATCAGCAATAAAACCCATCCAAAGTCCATGAGGCGATACATGGCTCTCCGGTCGTCGTCGTTTACGCCATGGCAATAGTGTCATGAATTAGGGACACTATATCACACATGCAATGCCATGTCACACTCATGTGTTCCTAATGAAGGATTTTAAATTATTAATTAATGAAAGTGGGATATGGTTTCATCCATACACACCTGAAATGACAGCACATTATAAAGGAAATAAATAGGTACCACGGTAGAATTACAATCTGATTACTTTAATTGAAAATTAGTTAATAAAAAAACGACAGGAAAATAATAGAATCTGATGAATTCATGAATTCATTATTTTACTGAGTGGGTGGTTATTACACTCGCGTGTTAATTTTCATGACAACGATTATATTACCTGGGTATTTGCATATATACTGGTTACAGTGTAAGCTTGTGATAAGTAAACATGAAATTGACAGGGCAAAAGAGAACTAAAAAATAACCCAAAACATACCGGTAATTATTTTCATGAAAATGTCATATTTTGATTTATTAAAATGTTCCAGCAATAATTACCTAAACCAAACGTCATTTCTAGTATTATTAAACCAAATATACTCTGAAAACATTCCATTGATTAAATGTTTAATATAGCCTTAAGTTTCATTTAAATAATCAGTTGCTACAGTAAAGCATCGATACCTTCACAGGCGAAACTCATACTATTAAAACATCAGTATACAAGAAACATCAGTATACAAAAAACATCAGTATACAAGAAACATCACTATACAAGACACATCAGTATACAAGAAACATAAGTATACAAGAAACATCACTATACAAGAAACATCATTATACAAGAAACATCATTATACCAGAAACATCAGTATACAAGAAACATCAGTATACAAGAAACACGAAGCAGCCACTTACCGTCGTTAGCTGACTCTAGACAACACTTCTCAAGCAATGCCTAAGTTAAAGATTGACCTCCTTCGACGTAGAAAGCTGGTGGTCCAATATCTTTATTAAAGACTCTCATCTGTGTCATAGGCGTTTTTCTGATATTGATCACAATCACAATTCACCGTTTCCCGGTGCTGTCACATAGTTCTCTCTCTTGGGTTCTCCGACACACCGTGACACAGTAAAGCGTTCAAACGTATGATGAATTATTAAATATTTATGGGTCTTGGGAGTTATTAATGTACAAATGAAAGCAGCGGGGCGTGTAACTAGCGATTACCTGATGACGAAGGGACATCGCCACATTTACACGCCACGTGTGCCAGTGGTTAAAGAAAACACATTTCCTTTTGTGGTCAGGGGTCTATAGATCAATGCTACATCAATGATTAAAATAATATGTTTATTTTGCTTACAGGTGTTCTGCAATTGCAAGCATATGCCGTTCATAGTTGCAACCACAGTCGATGGACAGACTACTTCTTGTTTCATATTAACTATCAATCAGACTAATTATTACTGTTATAAAGATTGCATATAACGCTGTCATTCGTCGAAAGGTATGACCAATAAATTGAATTGCATATAAATAAATTATCGTTTAACTGATCAGATTGGTCATTCAATGGCTAGCTTAAATACTAGTATGCGATGCTTGACATATAATCATTGACTGGAATAGGTACTGATCAGACTTAATACAATACAGGTTAACCCATTTGGCACAAACACCGTTTCATTGTCAGCAATCCCAACAGAGTATCATGTTAGAATGTTGATTAGTAAGTAATATGTTCATTTTCCCCATTGCGCTGGAGCGGTCCTCGGCACGGGCAAACGATTAATGGAATCTATCCGAGTATCAAAGTAAATGTACAGAAAACTGACCTGTAACTTGATCCAGTGAATATGTGACATGATTAATTGACATAGATTATATGTTAAAGTTTAGTTCACGCCCAGTACACTGGCAAACAAAAACATGATGTACATTATCAGGCAATAGATCATACTGGCATGGTCATCGCCAGTAGCAATTTTAGAACTGCTTGTACAGTACACGAGCTGTTTACCGTTAAACATTATACCTGGGCCGCGTTGCTTATATCTTACTGTCCTGTTGTCTTTGTTTCTGTAAATAGTTCTTTATTACTTTATGACCTATTAGGGACCCGTTACAAATCTAAGTCTGGCTGCACGATCCACTTTTATTTCTACACTAGTTTTAGCTAACCACATTCGCAAGTATTGTAGCAATAAATGTGTTTCATGCAATGGAATTACACTTGTAGAGGGCCACTAAAATTTGATTTACAATCAATTGTAGCTACAACTGTTCTGAGCAACGGGGCCCTGAACTCCTGAATAAACACCGTCACTAACAATCCACATGAACTAGAATAAACACCGTCACTAACAATCCACATGAACTAGAATAAACACCGTCACTAACAATCCACATGAACTAGAATAAA
>JAUTBT010030071.1:22400-38333 GCA_032361225.1 Lepetodrilus schrolli | reverse complement strand
GTCAAAATTACATACTTTCAGGTAAAAATATGTTTGACCAAAAATACGTAAACAAAACCGTGATTGTATGCCTTTAACGTTTTTTATATTTCGCGTTGCCCGTACATCAACCGTACGTCAACGCGTTTCAGTTTTTGTAATTTGGTTGATGTTGTTTTTTGTTTTTTGTTTGTTTGCTTTTTTCTTAATCACTGTGAAACGCTAAGACATGTCAACATGGTCAATACTAGACTGTATTTATTTAGGGAAACGGGAATAATGCATGCACGGTCATGTAGCATAACGCATACAGGTACAAACGCCTTGGCGTGTACAGTTATTTTAGGATACCGGATATTCAAATGCGTTATGGGAGATACGTGACGTCACGCGTTCGCGATCGTCGATGAACAAAAGATGGCGATTCGGGAAGATTTGGTGGAATGAATGGCCAAACTGTCGCCATCCCACCAAACTGGCTTTCCGTTACATCCTCTGGATGTCTCCTTCCGTGTAGGGGATGGAAAAGCATACCTGCAGTTATTGCCAGTGTGATATTTCTGGCTTCAGAATTCTATGCGCTGAATGCCCAGACTTTGACCTTTGTTTACAGGCAAGTATGACGTCACGAAAAAGCTATCGGTAAATGTAGGTCAACTCGTTTTCTTGCGGAATAAATACGCAAAATACATTGTTTCTATCTCGTAAATGTATGAAAGTTGAAGAATGCATACTGTTGTTTGTTTTTAGTGCATTTCATGCGGGGCAGAAATCGGATCTCATAAGAAAGATCACAGTTATCGAGTCGGGGTGAGTATCTGCAGAAGGAAATAATGTGGACTTCCCCGGTATGATATAACCCCGCTCATGCAAGATTCAACCAATCACAGTTGTTGTTCTATCAATTACAGTATGGTATGGAGGTACCGGAAGTACAAATAATATAAACATGATATATTACATACAGAAATCAACATTTAAGCAAGCTAAGTTATTTTAACATAAATTATAAGACTGGAGTTCTTACCACTGATTACTATATTTGCCTAAATTATTTTTATCACACACCTGTATATATTAATTCTACTTTGAATATTTATTTGAACGCTCTAGCTGGAATAAAATAGCATATTGCCATACAAATGTTAATATGGTGATCATTTCTTACTGATCAATTCAGTATTTTCACATCAAGTGTCGTGCAAGGCCACACATGAGTAGAGCCGTCAATGGGCTAATTAATGTCCAATGCTGGCATACTTATAGCTGATAAGGTACCTAAAGACAAAGAGATACTTAGGCAACTTTCCGAGGCTCGTATCTCAGCAGATCATTTATGGAATTAAAAAAGAAATGTACTACCTAGCCCAAATCTAAAATTCAGAATTTTGCACTATTTATAAACACAATCTGTCTATATAGGCCGTATAACCACAAACATGCACACCGGGCTAGCTACTAATTATAACTCACATTCACGAGCGGCTCTAGTGTGGCATGACTTAGCATGGCAAACAGTGTAAAAATACTGAATGAGAATGTTTATGTTCATATTGAGAAAGAGGCGGGTGGTAGAACATTGGACTTCGAAGCCTAAGGTTCCAGGTTCTAATCCCGCCCCTGGTGCCCGGCATCAATGTTCATGAAAGTTACCTTTCTGACGCGATATTGATAGGATGCGCTGTCTGTAGAGTGACAATGCAGTTATCATCCTTGGTCTTGCCAGTACCAGCCGATGCTCACTGGTTTACTGCAACATTCAACGCTACGGATGTTGCAGGTTTCCTCCTGCCCTAAACTGCCAAGCCGTGATATAAGTGAAAGAGTCTCGAAAGCAGCTCTAAACCCCAATAAAAAAACCAATGAGAACATTTTTGGAATTTTGTGTTCTTGTGATAACTGGTCGCTATTCAGTATTGTAATTTTCTTTGCAGTCGGATTCTACTCCTGCTGTCTTTGAGACTGCTGATCCTTGGACATTAGCAGAAGAAAACATGTTGCTCGATGCTGTGGAACAGTTTGGGCTTGGCAACTGGTTAGTCTTTGAACTGGCAGATGGTAGCACAATGATAGAACGTTTGACTTTTGAATGCTACGGATGTTGCAGATTTCATCCTGTCCTAAACTGATGAGCCGTGATATGTGAAAGAATCTTGAAAGCGGCTCTCAACCCCAATTAAAAACAAAATTTCATATAAATCTGGAAACTAATTAATTATTCATTTCCACTTGAATAACATTTTGTCAGAATATATAGGTACACATCTGATAAACGTTTCTTTAATTTTGTGTTTATATTCACTGACATTATTAATAAAGTGAGGTGGGTTTTTTTGAGCTGGCAGTAGTTTAGTATGTATTTTTCTGATTTCTGATTCACCTTTTCAGGGAGGACATATCCAGTCATGTGGAAAGTCGCACGGCAGCAGGTATGTTTATAGTGCTTTAAATATTAACAAAAGTCAAATTATCTAAAATGTACTGCTAGTTTCCACTACAGTATTGGACCCCATATTATTTTGTAGGAAAACCCAAAGCATGAAGAGATTGCACTACTACACACATACACAATCCTATTTGATTCTAATTTGCTTCACAGCCGTTCAGTCAAGCACTTTCTAGAATAGTAGTGTAGTGAAATGTAGTGCAGCCTGAACATAGCCATCTACCGCTACCCACAATTACGAAACTATGAGAACGATTTCATGCTCACGTTAAAAGTTTATAAGTGGATTTGTGAATAAAACCTTTGAGTTGAGCACGGAATCACACTCAAAAATGTTTCATAATCTCGGAACCTGATATCTTAATGTGTCTGGTGCAGGTGAGGTGTGGTATTTGCAGAACGATATGGGTTTGAATGCTTTGATTGTAAAAGTTTGTATTTTTCATTTTGATAACCATTACAGTTACAGACTTCTTTGCTATTTCAGAATGCCAAGACCATTATCTGAGTTTCTTTGTTCAGGGAAATATCGGAAAAGGTAAGCGAGTCATTCTCAATGATCTCTCACAATAAAATTTATAATAATATATCCGGCCCTGGGGGCCCGGCATCAATGTTCGCGAAAGTTACCTTTCTGACGCGATATTGCTAGGATACGCTGTCTACTGTGACAATGCAGTTATCATCCTTGGTCTTGTCAGTACCAACCGATGCTGACAGGTTTACTGCAACATTCAATGCTACGGATGTTGCAGGTTTCCTCCTGTCCTAAACTGACAAGCCGTGATATAAGTGAAAGAATCCTGAAAGTGTCTCTAAACCCCAATTCAATTTTTTTTTAATAATAATAGTAACATTTATTATGCACCAAATCCATGCTCAAAAGCAATGCAATTTTTCCATGGGTTTGTGGAAATCCACTTATGTATTTGTCAAGGGATCGATCTATTTGCCCTAGACATGACCCCAGGATTGCTTTCCACTAAAATTACAATTGTTGCTATGCCTGTGTATATTATTACCGCAGTTAATGGACCAGTGTCAATTTATCAGCTTCACATACATCATATAATGTATATTTATGTTTTCTTTCCATAGCAACATTCCCGATGGAAGGCGGATTCAGAGTATCTGACCATACATGTCCAGATGGTGGTAAATATGTCTTCATTTTTTAAATTTTATATACACAAGCTTCACACTACAGAAGCTTATTACATTGTTCATGACCTATGTCAGTGTATAAAACTCCAGCAATTTCACTGCCAGACATGAGGACTGATAAGTCTGAGAAGTTACCCAGCCTCACATATGTTAGCCAGCAATCGATTACATACAACTTAAAAAAACCAACAAAAAAACCAACACGACATGCAGGCGTGCTAGCCTAAAACTTTACCAGTCCTTGCTAAAAATAACCAGTCGCAGGTGTGCGGACGGGCTCTTTTTCAAACACTGCCTATGTCTTGAGTTCAATCTTTCATGCTTATTTCAAAGTTTTGTTCACAAATTCCCCATATTAAATTTGAGCTTGTATATATAATATCGTACTCAAAAAGTTTCGTAATCTTGGGGCCGGGTAAGTGATAATTAAAGACGAGAAACGTAACGGTTACATTCGGTTTCAGGTCCCTTATCGCCCAGTATTACAGTACCAATGGCACCGCTTGATCTGTCTGTACAGGAGCAACAGGAGTTGGGATACATGCCCTTTAGGGATGACTTTGAAAGGGTACAGATATTCTTGTTATATTCAAACATTTATCGTTAATGCTGGATACAGTTTTCGTAGATAATTCTTGAAGGTTCTTAAGATGCGCATTTCTGACGTTATTTCAACCTACCAACTTTCTTGTAAAAGCAAAGCCTTTTGAAACTATACTTTTGAAACTGCCCCTTAATCCTGTGAGTGGTGTGAGTGATCTCTGCCATGGATAGACATAGGAAGGATTCCCAGAGTTACACCACCATGAGACTTGTTCTACTATCAGTGTATTCGGTTATGTCTCTTGATTGTCCCAGACTTTTATGTTGCTATTAATTACAGGTATGGCAGTTATCCCGCGGAAATCTGCGTCTGGGGTCTGCAAGGCTCCAAGCCACGTTCAGTGCAAATAAATCAACACCTGGACAAATAAATGGACCGTGGCTTGGAGCCTGCTGCCCCACAGACTTGTTTCCTGCTGAAATCACAATTGTCTGTTTCCATGCCTGTAATTATGATATTGTTTTTCTTTGAAAGAAATCGTTGAAACAAAATGGAGACCCATGTAAAGATCAAGAGCAAATGCAAATTTCAACAACATGCATTTCATTCCATATTTTCTTTTCCTTTCTTCGACAGGAGTTTGACAACGAGGCTGAGACTCTGATCAGTGGTGTGAACATCAATCACGATGATGATGAGCTGGATATAGGTAAACATGTGCTTAAAATTCTCAGTCGAATCCTAATCATACGTTAGAAATCTCACAATCATCGATTAGTTGGTTTGGAAATTTGGGTAATTGTATCATCACAATCAGTGTTTGAAAGTACCACTGGCCCGGAGGCCCAATGCTAGTTGTTTTCACGTTGGGCCAGCAGTTTTATGATCTTCGGGGCCAGCTAACTTTTAAGTGACCATGATAAAAAAAAATGTAATATATCCTCAAGATACGTAAACAATATATTGTCAATGATCAGCTGATGATAATGATAGAATCCGTGAAACCGCCGCCTAAACAACTGGTAGAGAACAAACAGAAGTAGATGCTGTTAAGACCATTAGGATATGATCGTACAATTTCATCAATGTAACGTCTAGAAGGTCTGGCGAACTATTCGGATTGTTGACTGGCTACCGTCTGTAGTCAGTATTTGTGCAAAGCGCACATTGATCGCAACTAAGTAAACCTATTTTTACTACTTTCCCTCATATTCTTGTTTTGGGCTTCAGGTCCAGCTGATTTTCAACAGGGCCAGTAGATTTGTAAAGTTACTGGCCCGGGTAGCCAGTGGTTAGAAAACCTAAGTGTTTAACACTGATCACAATGTCAAAATAATGATGAGGTAGCCAGGGATGAGAATTGTCTGTGGATTTTGTGGCTCCGGGGTCGGTCTCGTAAACCTGGCCATGGCCTACAGCCCCTGTATCCCAGCTGTTTCAGCTGATAACACATTTTCACATTCTCATCCCTAGATAGCTGTTATTTTTCATTTTGATGAAATGTTTTGGAATTTTTTCATTTCTGTTTCAGAAATAAAATTGTGTCAGATAGACAAATATAGGTTACGAATACGTGAAAGGGAACGTAGAAAAAAGTTGGCAAGAGATTATGGATTAATATTATCGGCAGCATCAAATCCCAAACTACCAAAATCTCAACATCAGAAGAAGAAAATGTCACGGGATGCGAGGTGAGCTATTTGTATGTTTCTCTTTAGGGCATCTCAAGTTGCCTCCAGCATGGAGAAGGTTAACACAACTTTACTTTACCAATACATTTATTTCTGCTTTATTTAAGGACTAGTTTGATTGGCTTAAATTCTCATATAAAGACTACAGTTTTGAATCCCATGTTCCAATACAATAATATTCCTGTTGTGACATAAAGCACCAATTCAATACAAAAAAATGGGCATGTATTATAATAACACATGTGATTATGATCATTTCATGCATATACTTCTGTTTTCTTCTTTTCATAATTGAGTTTTCTGTTGTACCTGCAGAGATTTCCAAGAGAAGATGAAAACATTTTCTCAATTCCATATGGCAGCAGAACACGATAGATTGTTTGACGATTTACAAAGTAAGTGCGCATTATATTCCTACAGCTTGTACAGCAGTCTGATGGCAGTTGCACTGGGCTCGCATGAGGTTGCACAGCAGTTTGATGGATGTCGCAGGGGGTCCGCTGGGCCAAGCCATGTGACTGGCTTAAGACACCCGTGCGACCTATCAGACCGCCATGTGACTGCTGTGCAACCCTCGTGCAACCAATGTGAACTATGCAAGCCATACCACAGCCGGGTGGAATTTTTCAACATTTGAAAAAACTTGCACCGGTATGCGACCCGTCTGAATTACACACGACATCCCTACAACCTGTGTGAATCATCAACTTACTGCCATGAGACTCCTGTACGCCCTGTACGATTTGGTATTCGTGTAGAAAATCGTTCAAGTGAGAATGGGGTATTACATATACATCATCGTGTATGGGTGAAAGATTCCCACTGCGACGTTAATCAATAAATCACACATTTTCACAGCATCTGTGTTCCATTGTCTTTGCCATTGATGCTAATAAATTATTCACAATGTACGGCTATTTTGTTTTTTTCTCTCAAGAATTTATTTTTAAATTATATATTTTTTAATGCCATTCATTATACATTTGGCTGTTTTGTTTTCGCAGGAGAAAAAGAATTGAAATCGAGAATAAAGGAGTTGTCAAGATATCGTCGACATGGCTTAACATTAATCAGTGGTAAGTAGTATATAATTAGTAATGGACATTTTATCTTGAACTTTGAATGGATAATTGTCGCATATTGGTGAAAGATTCCCACAGCTACATTAAACAAATCAATGGAACTGATACATTAATGCCCATGCTTAGTTTATGGAACTGATAAAATAATGCCCCTGCTCTGCCAATGGAACTGACAAAATAATGCCCATGCTCAGTCAATGGAACTGAAAAATTAATGCTCATACTATTTATCTTTAGTGCCCATTTCTTTCAGTGATTACTGCCCCTTTCTATGCTAAAGTGTAGCATGTACCCTAGAGAGATTATGAAACCAGCAATGGCTAGTGCTGTATATTCAGTATGAATTCGACTTATTCTACACAAACTGATCAACTTAACCAAGTGAGGATAGCGCAATGGACTTTGTAGGCAAAGTATTCAAATCCAACCCCGGGAAGTGGTATCAATGTTTGCGAATGTTGCCTTTCTGATGTAATCACGATAGGATGCGCTGTCTGTACCGTGGCAATGCAGTTATCATCCTTGGTTTGTCAGTGCTGGCAGGTTTACTGCAACATTGAGTGCTACAGATGTTGTGGCTTTCCTCCTGCCATAGACTGACAAGCCGTGATACAAGTGAAATATTCTTGAAAGAGGCTCTAAACCCCAATTTAAACAAAAACAAAATTAAACAAGTGAGATGCAGAACCATTAGCTCTCTTTAATAATTTTACTTTTATTTCCTGTGTTCTCACTAAATATTACATGTCCATCAGAAATAGACGATTTTGAAGATGAGAAGTTTAGAAGGGAGAGGAAGAAAGAAAATCGTAAAAAGATGGTGAGTGTGCTGTTGAATGCCTGCTTGCTAAAGCCAAAAACGAGTAAGTCTTTGTTTGTGTCCATCGTCCATCAAGCCTCAATCCAGTTTTTTGTTTGATGCAAGCTGAACTTCTATCCATCGTTCCTGTTATCTCTTCTTCCTCGTATATGTGCATGGGATTGGGAATTGGCACAAGATTGGTATTCTTGTGTGTCGGCTAATGGCAAATATATGTCTCGGATGCAACAGACCCCGAGATTACAAAACCTTTTTGAGTACAATTTCACGCTCATGCTTGAAGTTTATACCAGGATTTGTGAACAAAACATTTTTAGCATGAAATTGTAATTTTCATACTAAAAAATATTTCAGATACTCTGGGCCTGGTTTTGCTTTTATATTAATAATATAATATCTTCAAGTACTGGTCATATTCATGTTATCTGAAAAAGGGATTTTCAAAAGAACATAGTTATTATGAGACTTTAAAATTACTGTACATGCAGTTTTGTAAATGGATTTAAATTTAAATGCTTGTTCCAAATCAACAGTCTCATGCAGTTCTGAACATTTGCTTTTCTGGTGGGCCTTTTTTTTAACCCATCTTTTTTTTCTTTTCTTTTTTTTTATCATCAGGGCACTGGGATAGTTAGCAGCATGTCTGTTTTGAGAAATGATTCGAATAGTGGGCTAGTTTTAAATTCAATCCATGTATGTTTTGAGAAGTGACTCGACTAGTGGGCTAGTTTTATATTCAATCCATGTATGTTTGTACATCTCATGCTAAATATGCACGATTGTTGTTGGGGTTTTGGTTAGTAGTTTCCCCCATGCATGTAAATCCAGTGTCAAGATCATTCAGTAATAAGGGGTTGGCTACAAGATATTGACAGTACAAATTAAATGCTGTTTTGGAGATGTTTATTTATTGCACTTTTTAAAAATAGATTGTTAACACTCTCTCTGCTGGATTAGGGACAGCTCTTTCAGGCATCTACAGTTGCCTCCAGCAAGGAGAAGGTTAATAGTGGAGTAATAGGATTTCATGAAAACACTTCAAATGTTTGTTCAATCTGTTTGTCTGTGATTTTATCTTCAAACTGATATGATGACAGTGGCTGATTATTTATCTTTAATTTTTGTCGTGTATGGGTCAAATATTCCTGCTGAGACGTAAATTAGTAGTATGATTTTTAATGGGGGACAATATACAGCATTTTCCCTCATGCTAGTACCTTTCTTATGTTCTCTTGTTACTATAGTTACTATTACTTACTATTTTCTGCATTTGTTGTATTACATATCCTTAAGCTTGCAGGAACTATTCATGTATGAGCCTTTTTAAAAATACTTCAGTCCATTTTGTTTAAATGGTGTCCAAATACATGTGTTTATGCATTCCATGAGATGTTTATACAAAAAGTAGGATTGAGGCAGATGGTGGACAGAATGATGTTTTCATATCACTGAAGTGCTTAGTGAAATAGTTGATTTTTTTTCATGTTTTTGTTTGGATTTGTTTTCTAAAAGTGTAGTGTGGTTTTATGATTGTAAGTAGGAAGATCCAATATATTTTATTTGCCGAAATTATTTGTTCACAAAGATCTGTGAATGTCATCATAGTGACAGCCAATACTATATAGGAAGGAATACATGTTTGTAAGATTAAGTTTTAAGATGATTGTGTTTGTCTATTACATTGTTATTTTCGCATGTGAACTTGGTTTATTAAGAATCGAAGATCAAGTGTTGACACCTGTTTCTGTTGTAATTTGTAGTGTTTGTTTTTATGAAAGCAGTAGGACATGTTTAGTGTTCTCTTATTTTCCACACAAACGCACAAACACACATTGTGTCTTGTATGTTTATTTTCCGTTTTTATGCCTGATCATTTTTTAACTTTGATGTTTTTCATTTCTCTCCATTATTCAATCTATACAGGGCAGCTCAACACCAACAAAACGCAACTCAACCGTGTCCAAAAAGGCAGAGTAAGTCATATAATATTTCAGTTACGTTTTTGTTTTACGTAGAATCCCATGTTGTGGTAGTGCAATGGTAGAACATTTGACTTCAGAGACAAAGGTCCCTTGTTCAAATCCTGTCCCGGGAGCCTGGCATCGATGATCACAAAAGTTACCTTTCTGACATGATCATGCTATGATGCGCTGTCTGTAGATCGGCAATGCAGTTATCGTCCTTTGTCCATCGGTGCCAGCCAGCACTATGGATGTTGGGGGTTTCCTCCTGCTCTAAACTGACAAACTATGAACTAAGTGAAAAAATCTTGAAAGCGGCTTTAAACTCCACTTCCAAAAAAAAAGAAGATTTTTTTAAAAGCTATGAAAATAGACTGCGATGGGGCAGGTGGTAGCGCAGTGGTAGAACATTGGACTTCGGAGCCAAAGGTTCCAGGTTCCACGTTTGGATCCCGCACCGGAAGCCTGGCATCAATGTTTGCGAAAGTTACCTTTCTGACGCAATATTGATAGAATGCAATGTCTGTAGAGTGGCAATGCAGTTATCATCCTTGGTCTTGTCAGTACCAGCCAGTGCTCGCAAGTTTACTGCAACATTACTGCAAGTCGTGATATAAGTGAAAGAATCTTGAAAGCTACTCTAAACCCCAATTTAAAAATAAACCAGATGGCTGTGAAGTTCATTGAATGCATTGTTACGAGATGCTCATTATGGCTGCTTCTCGTTTTCAGAGGAAAGGTAGAAAAATTAGATATACTCATCGACGACGAAGGTAAGTTTTACCTTTTAATCAACAGCCTAATGACTGTTGAGATCAATATTTGATATGTACATGTATGTTGATGTATATTGAGATTCATAATTTTGTTTGTTAAAATAATTATATATTTTTCTCTTCTGATTGAACATATTTTCCTTTTAATCCAAGCAAGTAGTCGATATGAATACAAACATATTAAAAAAAAAGAATTATTGGAATATATACTTTTTGAGATATGCCGTTTGTCTTGAAATGTTAATGGGTCATCATGCTCAAAAGCCTGCTCATCGCGCTACACCATTGCATCAGATAAATGAACTAGAATTTACAAAATATGGCCAAAAATAACATAATTAGAAAAGAAAATCGTTTAATTTTTGTTCACGTTTTTTAGATGTAAAAGATGATGATGCCGAGGAACCACTCAAGGAGATGGTGGTCCAGCCAGGCTGTGAGATGCTGTCTGACAGGGAGAGGAAAGTAAGTACACCCAGTGTTTTACTGCTATAATACACACGTCAAACATCCAGTTTACAGCCATCACTCTCCCCCCCCTCCCCCCCTGCAGCTATTTAATTTAATTTTTTGTCTTTTCCTTGTCTAATTTTTCCCTCCTTTTTTCTTCTTCTTGAGATGTATTCCTGCTGTGACTAAAACAATAACTCTGTCTGTCTCTCCCTCTCTCCCCTCTAACCCCCCCTCTCTCTCTCCACCTCTCTCTCTCTCTCTCTCTTCGAGAGAGAATTCTATCGTTAACACAGCCGGGAAAATATGTTGGGAAAATTTTACTAGTATTCGAGAGAGTATTCACAGAGAGAGAGAGAGAGAGAGAGAGAGAGAGAGAGAGAGAGATACATCTGTAATTATTCAATGATATTTGTAATTATTATTATTATTGTTAAGCATTGATAACAGTTATCTACAGTTACATGAACTATTTCATATTTCAGCTATGCAACTCCATTGGTATGTCACCTGCCAACTACTCAACTATAAAGACCTGCATTATCAAAGTAAGGACAAATACAAGTACAAGTGTACATTGAAATCAATATGTTCCTTGCAATTTATGAAATTGTAATACTGATACGCCTTGACGAACATTTGTATGAGTCTATTTGTACAACACAATTTTGTATCCTTTTTCATGAACATCAGTTGTGTAAGCTGTTATTTTGAAGCTTGCCGATAGTATTCATGATAGTCTATCACTATGAGCTTGCTTTTTTCTGCATGGATATGGTGGGTAATTTATTAATAAACACATTATTATTACTATTACTATTATTTCTAATCTGTGTCTTGTAGGACTACCTCCAACGGCGACGAGGTCTGCCTGTGAAGATCCGCTATCCCAGTGGCATGGACAAAACACATCGGCGGAAAATCATGAGTTTTCTCTCCGACAATGGCTGGATAGGTGTGACATGAAGTGCTACGGCCGTATCGGACACTCAGCAAGACAATTAATCTGCGACGACTTGACAAGCTCGCCAATGGCATGAAACGAGTCAGCACCAGACGGAAGAGCTAGACTCTTCCCCCTCCCCCTCCCAGTTCAGGGTGGTTCCAGGGGCCAAAAACAGAATGGTTGGCACCAGTGGGTGTCGTATTTATTCCCCCTCGACAGTGTGCAATGCCAGTTAAATGCTTCCTATTTAGTCATTGTGTATCCGTCGCCTTTGTAAGTGTAGCTCGTTTAATAAGTTTAAGTTGGATTCTTTATTGTGTATTTAAAACTTCCACAGTAGTGCAAGTTTTGTCACTGTACAAAGGTCTGGTTCTAATTTATTATATCGGCTGGACTCGTGTGTTGATTAGTCCAGCTTGTGAGATCATGCAGCATCTGTATATTGCGATTTTTATTTATTTTTTAGATCTAACTATGAAGAAAATCTGTGTAGGTGGGACTAGTTTGGGATTGAATTATGTCGCTATGGTCTAAAGCATGTATTGACATGTTCTATTGATAATTAGTCAGGGGATAGAATGTCAATATTTCGGAGCCAAATATCTCGTATTTGAACCTGCCCTGGGGACCCGACATGAATTCTGCAGAAGTTACCATTTCCAGGGATGAGAATCTTCTCCTGGTGATGCGCAGATTTTGAAGATCTGGCTATGGGATGCAGCCCCAGGATGCAGATTATTTCAGCTGAATACACAATTTCCCATTCTCGTCATAATAGGAATCAGGATGGATAATAGGATGTCTGAGCTCGGTCACCATCCTTGGAGAGTTAGAATATATTAGCTGGTGCTAGCGGGTTCACTGCAACCTTTTGTGGACTAATTCATAATCTAATCGGAAACTAATTGTCGATGTAATTTTTAGGTGATCGAGCAATTAATTTCATATACATTCAGTCCTCAGTCCTGCTGTGACATCAAACAATAACTCACTCGGCACATCAATTTGTATTTTATTTGGAGTGTGCTACATTTTTTTTTTTTACTGAGGAGCAAACCAATTGAGCCATTCCTGGAGCCCTTGTACAAATCTGTTTTAGATTTGACAGGACACTTATGTTCATTTTCACATCATTTGATGCCTGGCTGCCCATTTTCATCAATGTAAATACAATCGAATGATCACAATTTTTACTCACAACCAACATTTCATAGGACAAAGTGCATCTTATCATTACAGTTGTCCTTTGTTTACTGTTTGTCCAACACATTTCATTTAACATTTTAAAGTTGCTTTTATCGTTGAATTCTAGTTTGTAACTGCGTATCATGAGATCACAAAGGAGCAATACCCTGTGCTAAAAGTTTTAATGTATATTTTTCATTTTATCATGTTGCTAGTGCTAGTGCTGAAGACATGTTATAAAAAAAAAAGGCACTTATTTCAAGCAGATTATAATATATAGCGGTACATATCAATGATCAAAATCAAGTCTAAATTTGTTTTCCTGGTCCTCGTTCTACAGAACGATCATAGTGCTACGAGAGTCGTAACTCCAATGCATTACGATTGTTATGTGGAACCGGACCCAGGTGTTAAAAAATGATCCGGCATTCTAGCTCTTCAAGAGATGATTCCAAAAAAAAATCGAACTGTTAAGAGTGATCTTGGTGGAACACAATTTAACCTGTTAGGTGTAGACAATGTTCTACTTGTTTGTTTGTGATTGTTACGAAATATTGTAAGTGACAAGTATATCATGTAAGAATTGTGTTCAGTTTTACCTGTTTCAGTGTTACGTAAGTAGTCATTCTTGGCAGATCGGCCAGAACTTGAAATGCACGTAGTATCGATGACAATAACAATAGAAATGTGTCTATTTATATTGCGCCAAATCCATACTCAAAAGCATGCTCTTTGTGCTTACATTATTACCCTGGTCACTGGATCAAAGTGCACTCATTTCATCTTCCCTGGAGAGTATACAACCCAAGCAGCTGTTTCAGACGTTTGAAGGTTAACAAGAGACCAGATGACTAATATGTTCTTCCATTGTTAAAGCATTGGTTATGGGTTTCAGGTTCACAAAGAACAAGGTGTTTGGAATGTGCCTACTCAATTTTTTATTGCACAGATTACTAAAAGGAATCTCTTCCTTGTTTTGCAAAATATATAAATACATGTATGTGCGTTCCATTCGAAAACGGTCCAAACCAATATCTTGTGACCAAACCTCTTAATCGATTATTTTCAGCCCCCTGGCTTTTGTCAAATTTAGATCTGATAGCATTACACTTAAATTGACTGATTTAATTGCTATTACAGCCATTTGGTTGATCAGTTAATAATGCAGCATTATCAACTGAACGGAATATATGTAAAACAGTATGACACGGGTCAGACTTTGGCAGTGCTTGCATATCTCAAATGAAATGTGCATGAGAATGTACGAAAACATTCAAGATTATTTATACCCCTGTATTATTTCCTCCGACTTTAGTGCTCTAGAAAACTACACAAGCAGAAGCCATTTCACGTACAATAATATTGAACATTAATTTAGATGTTTTTCACTAAAAATAGCCTGTGTGTTGCAAGTAGATCCACTACTGAGTGGTATTATATTTATATGAAAGAAGTGACTGAAAAGATTCCCCAGAAAATCTATTTGCTTCACTGTTCATGACGGATATTTTGAATAGGACTTTAGGCGTGTCTTAGCAACTGATGTCCACTTTATATGGAATGACTGCGTTGAAGTCTTGATTCTATGTTAACATGGAGGTATGACTGCATTGAAGTCTTGATTCTATGTTAACATGGAGGTATGACACTTAAAGCTATAATCATTCTGAGGAACGCGGGGCCACAAGTACAGCAAAACCTTAAACTGTTTAGCAACACAGGCATGGCAATTTTCCATAGACCTGAAATCTGCTGAATTATTTGTTCAGGGGTCGATTTATTTGCCTTTGACGTGGCTTGAGGCCTGCAGCCCGGGATTGTTTGTTGCCATGCCAGACAACAATATTGATGGCAGATGCATGCTAGAATGCAAGTCTTGTGCACCTCTAGTCACTGCTGATGGATGTTCCTAAACTTTTTAGCTCGAGCTGAGGGCTGATGCCACAGTGCTTAACGTGGGTCATTTCACACCAGATTTGTCGGACTAACTTGCCAACACCTAAATCCTGAAGTATCATTAGTGCAACATCAACTGGTGCAATTGCATTAGCTTCTTGAGGCATTTGTCCATGTGTCCTGTTGGTACAGAGCTTGTTAATCTGGCACCGATTTCTCAAAGCAAACTTGAATTTGAGATTTCTCTCGGCTGAGATTTCTGCCATTGACTCAGTGCTGTAACGAGGAAAAACGTGAGCCTAGCTGAAATTTTACAGCACAAATTCAAGTTTGTTTTTCGAGAAATCGGGGCCTGGGCTATTTCACTTGTCCACCTGGATATAATACCTGTCCTTACTATCGAGCCCTGATAAACCAGGCCCCGAGATTATGAAGCTTTCTTGAGTACGATTTCATGCTCAACTCAAGGTTTTGTTCACAAATCTCCATATATAAACTGAGCCTGAGGATGAAATCGTACTCGAAAGGTTTCGTAATCTCGGGGCCAGGTTCTGTTGAATCGGTGCCACATTAAACAGTTTAGAGATTCCACGTATTTTTTTAGTGTATGTCTATTGGAAGTCCTTAGAGCAAGTAATTGCTAAACCATCCTAGAGCATCCACAAGTACGATTGTGTTGTCATCATTAACCCTCTCCATGCTGAAGGCAACTGGAGATGCCCTAAAGCGCAATGCCCTGTGCCTAATACAGCAGGGAGAAGGATGAACACTTGCTCTGTTGGAATATGTACAGGCATTTGTGATTGCCATACCATAGTTATTCCTGCACCTCTTGGGTTAATGTTAGTCCCTAGATTATCCTGTGTTAACATTTATGACAGTGTTGTGAATCCAGTTTTGTGATGCCTTGATATACTTGTAACATCCTAACCAGTCATGACTTCATGAGGGGGGGGGGGGGGGCCGGTGGCCGGCGGAAAAAAGATATTTTTT